>BDJD01001313.1:0-55187 GCA_002564525.1 Rosa multiflora
TTATCATTTTACTTTCAATCTTTATTTTTATTTTTCTATTTTGCTATGATGTTCCATTTGATCATGCGGAGAGAACATGTTTTAGTTTGTCTTGTCCAAATGGGCGGTAATTTAATTGCCTGATTGGAGCACAGGGAAACTAGCCTAGCTTGTCCAGAAACCGAGGTCAAATTAGAGTTCTGTTGTGAATCCCAAATTCCAACAAATATTTGCCACGACTCAAAATTTGACCCAAAAAAAAGGAGAAAAAAAAAACCAATTTCCCCAAAAATGTTTCACTTCAATTCTGGGTTATGTTCGAATTTTGCACTGGTCCTAGATGTTCTTAATTTGGTACTTTCTACAATAGAAATTTATTTCTGTAATTGATTCTAGCATGCTTGTTTTTTCAACGAAAAGAAAAAGAATGAAATATCCCAAAGTAAAAATCTGTATTTGTATCCAATAGATGAAATTGAAAAAAGAAAAACGTGGTAATTTTTTACATAGGGAGTAGGAACTACTTGACTACGTGTCAGGGCTGCTTGCCATGTGTCAATATGCATCATTAATATTTTTTGAAATTTAACTTTATTTGTGGTTGGTGTGCAGAAGTCGTCTCTAGCCCGATCTCCAAGCCCAGACTACAGGGATCGCGATCACCATCGCCAGCACCGATACGAGAGGTCCTCTCCAGAACCCAGAGACCGAGACCGAAGACCCTCACGTGACCTCGTCGAGCCTCTCCCGCCACCGCGCCCTCCTAAGAGAAAATCCGAGCACCACCACGACCGCGACCGCGACCGAGAGCCCCAGCGCGAAAGCGCCAAGGACTACGACTACTACGACGACGAGAAGCCCCGCCAGAAACGTCACCGTTCCGAGTCTTCCTCTTCGAAACCTGCCGCGACCGAAACTGCACCACCCTCCAAGCCCAGCTCTGCAAAGCTCGCTGCTGAAACTGCGTCAGCCAAGAGCAAGGCCAGCGTGTTCTCGAGGATTAGCTTCCCTGAAGGGGAAGCGAACAAGAAGAGGAAGAGCTCTCCTACCGCGAAGGAGGTGGCGGGTGGTTCGAAAGAGCTGGCGAATGGCTTCCACGACCATGAGTATAGCAAGTCCACTAAGGTTGCTACTGCTGCTGCGGCTGTGAGTAGCAGCAGGAAGACTACTAGTGCTGTGAGTTCTCCTGCTGTGGACTATGAGTCAAGCGACGACGACAGGCACTTCAAGAGGAAGAAGAAGTCATCAAGGTATGCAGAGGCTTCGCCGCCGGCGGTGCAGCAAGAGGAGGAGCCTTCGAGGCACTCTAGAGGTTCCAGGGATCGAGAGCGGGAGCATAGGCGGCAGAGATAGATATTTAGATTAAGCACTAAGGGCATAATTGTCCATGCATTCTATTCTGCTGCTACTGCCTGATACTTTCTGTTGGGCCTTTGGGCTTTATTTGATTGTATTGGTGTATATGTAACTGGGCTCACGGGCTGCAGCTATGTTTCCTTGTTCGTTTTTTTTTTTTGAAATATAATGTTTCCTTGTTCTTTGTTTTGGGAACATTTCTGGAATTTGATCTTTTTGGATTATGAAATATGGGACAATTACGGGTATGAATAAAAGTTATCTTTTCAAGTCCATCGATTGTGTTTTAATAATTAAATCTTATGGTCGAGAACGCAAAAAAAAAGTCCTCATTTGGTGATCCTGCAAACACTATTCAGTCGTATGTATTTTTGACTTTATCATCGCAAGTATGGAAGACTGTTTACATCTTTTGCCCTGATAATTAAGATGACGAGTCCAAGATTCCAGAAAAGATTATTTCCTATTATCATGTTCGGCGATTTATTTTACTCTCCAAATAAATCAAACGCAAAACAAAGTATACCCTTTTTAATATTTCTAATGACATAATCCTTTGTCATTGACTCATCGCCGTAGATCTGGCTCCTGTAAGATGAGTTTGCTGTAAAGTTGGTGAATATCGTGTAATCATCATTCTCTATATGATCGATGGCTGGGAAGATAACCACATCACTCTATGAAACTTAATCATTTTTTGTTTTTGTTTTTTCATGTTGTTGTCAACTCAGCGGTCAGCCTCAGCCTGACAGAAATAAAACTTGCCCATCTTCTTCTTTAAGTTTTACGTATTGTAATGCTATGTCGACCATATCTGGGCTTGACTGGAAAATTTCTACGGACCATGTTTATATGATGGAAAGTCAAATCAGGTAAAAATGGCCATTTAGAAACATTTGAATTATGGCGAGTCTAGCTACTCAATGAATGGTTAATCTCTACTTATAGATGGAAGTTAAAGTTTCGTGTCAAAGACTTTACTAAATTTTAAATTTTCATAAATATCTTTTAAATAAAATAAAACTATTTTTATATAAAAAAAATCTCAGCATGTCATTATTGTAAACCACCAAAATCAAATGAAAGGAAATTAGAAAAGAAAAAAGTAGACTTTCTTCTTCTACTTTTTTTGAGATTTGAAAGGAAATTATGCCACATTTGGTTCATGAAAATGAAGCATCAGGAAATGAAACTTGTTCATTTCCTATGTTTGGGATGCAAAAGGAAAAGAAATCGTTTCCTGAACGAAGGGAAAATAAGGGGGAAAGTGGTTCATTCCAAATCTCAAAGGAATCACTTTCCCCCATTTTTTCCTTGCATTTATTACTCACAACATATTATTTTATTATATTATTTATAAACTTTTTAACAACTTTCCTGATAACTTTCCTTACATTACCAAATATCGGAATGAAAAGTTGTTCCATGGGAAATACAAAGGAATTACTTTCCTTTCTGTGAACCAAACGAGGCCTAAGAGAAATACAATTTCAAACCATTGCCGGCTGCTCCACCTAGTAAAAGGATACACAGCAGAAAGCCAGGAACTAGTAAAAGGAGAGGAACCCAATAAACCAAATTAGAAATAGAAAGTCAGAAACTCAGAAATAGAATGATTTGTGAGGGAGGAGAGGGAAGTCCGTCAGTCTTGAGAACACGAAGCAAGGAAGGTGGTGGCACATTCTTGGCCCATCTATGAAGACCCACCTTCCCAGTGGTAGTATGAGCGACTGAATGAGAGGTGACTTGTATTTCTGATTTCTTCAATCACAGGGTCTTTTTCCTTGATTTAATTTCATCAATGACCAGGGGTGGACCGACATGGAAGGCTATATGGGCTCAAGCCTAGACAAGATTTTGGGCTAAAAACCCTTAGGTATATATATATATATATATATATCTCCCATACCCAGCCCAAAGAAAAAAAAAATTATGGATAACAGCTGCTCCTCACCGCTCGCAGCCTCAGTGGTCAGTACCTCAGAGCAGCTCACAGGCTCACCGCTCGCAGCCTCAGTGCCTCACATAGTCACACTCACTGACTCACAGCAGCTCACACCTTTCTCCTTCTTGTAAACGAGGTATGAAGCTCTATCAATCTCCCCTGTTTTGAATTTTTGATACATCTTAACATCTCTGTGAATGTGAGTATGTGACTCTGTTCTTCTTCTTGCTCTGTTTTTCCCAATGGGGTTTTATGACTTTCTTAAAGAAATCCCAGATTCCCAGATCTCCTCTCGCCCAGTCTGTCCAGATCGAGATTCGAGAGTCTCGCCGAATCTGTTTGCTACGGTGCTACCAGTGGCGGAGAGAGACAGAGACAGAGATTCCATGTTAGTTGAGCCGCTGAGGAGTGAGGAACTGCCGAACTGAGGATCTTGAATTCTTGATCATGGTCGGTCTCGGTGAGTCGGTGGATAGCCTATGAGGCTTTGATGAATTGATGATTGTATTTTCACTATTTTTAGTTAGAATTACCGACTGAATGACTGATGTCTTTGATGATAAATTACTGGCTAAAAAAAAAAGAAAAAATCAAGTAACAATAAGTGAATGAGCTTTTGTAATTTTGTTGGGCTTTGTGATTTCTTGATGCTTTTTTTGGCTTCTGATTATGTTATGATTTTTTATTATTTAAAGATGTGCATTTTGTGTTGCAGATTGGAGAATTTTTATTTGAGAGTTTTGGTGGTAGTGTCTGGGTTTATGCATAATACCAAGATTGCTGTTGATGCCCTTTCCATCTGGTTAGTGTTACTAACTTTATATTCTTTCACAAACCCATTAGAATTATATATATGTTATATATATGTTAAGGAGGCACATATTAAATCCATTAGACATTAAAGTCTGCTGCTAGTTAGTAACTAATAGTAATGTATGATTAGTTGTAGTTGTATAATTCTAATGGTGGTATCTATATAATATTATAGGTATTGAATATAATGACAGATCACTGGAAACCGAAGAGGTACAAAAATCTTTTGTCATGGTTTACAAGTGGTACTCCATCAAGTGATAGTGTCGATGGGATTAGAAGTGAGAGTGGGAGTGGGAGTAGAAATGTGACTGAGAATTCTGTTAATGATGTCCCTTTAAACCATTCTCCATTTATTCCACTAGAAGAGTGTCATAATGAAAGAATTGAGAGAGAAGAAAGTTTTGATGTTAGTTCTCTAGAACGTGATCCAGGAATACGGCGTCCAATATGCAAGTACCCTTTGAATGAGCGTGACAATAGTTGAAGAGCTTATGTGGTCATAGGACCATATCAACCTCACTTAAGTAGTTACCCATTATCATTTGACAGAGGTCAAGGTCGAAAATTTAATCCTAAGTAGTTCAAAGAATGGCTGTGGCTTGAGTATTCCGCAGAGTTGGACAAAGCATTTTGCTTCCCTTGTTTCTTGTTTGATAGTTATCCATCCCATCATCCAGCATTTACTGAGCATGGGTTTCAAGGTTGGAAGAATGTTATGTCTAAAAAATCTGGCATTGTCTATCACATAGGAGGCATAAATTCCCCACATAATATTGCCATGCACAAGTGGGAGTTACTAAGAAACTCATCTAAGCATATTGAAAGGGTGATTAGCACACAATCATCACAAGAAGTAGCAGATAACCGACTCCGGTTTATTACTACTATAGAGAGTGCAAGGTTGTTGGCACGCCAAGGATGTGCTTTTAGAGGCCATGATGAATCGGTTAAGTCATCTAATGGTGGCAATTTCAATGCGGTTGTGGATTCCTTTGGAAGAATGAATATAGATATTCACAAAGTCTTACAAAATGCTCCTGGGAATGCCAAGTATACTTCTCCCATTATTCAAAAACAAATTCTAAATATACTTGGTAACAAAGTTAGAACTAAGTTTAGGGAGGAAGTGGGAGATGCCAAATTTTGTATCCTTGTTGATGAAGCTGTTGATGTATCTAATAGGGAACAAATGGCTATCATTCTTCGATTTGTTGATTGTGATGGGTTTATTAGAGAACGGTTTTTCAAAGTGCTTAGCGTGGCAGACACTTGTTCTCAAACTCTAAAAGATGAGATATCCAAAGTTCTTACTCAATATGATCTTCAAGTAGAAAATATGCGTGGGCAATGATATGATGGTGCTAGCAACATGCGGGGTGAATTTAATGGTTTACAAGCTTTGTTTCGTGAAGATTGTCCATATGCATATTATGTTCATTGTTTTACTCATCGCTTACAATTGACTTTAAATGCTGCAGCTAAAGGGGTGCATGATATTTGAGAATTCTTTTCAACTCTAAATTTTGTTGATTCTTCTGCAAAAAGACATTCAACTTTGAGAGTTATCAGAGAAAAAGAAATTGCAGATTTAGTGGCTGCTGGAGCACTTGAGACTGGTAGAGGTGCTAATCAGACTTGCACTTTGCAACGAGCAGGGGCTACTCGTTGGGGTTCACATCTTCGCTCTATTTCAAGTTTGATTAAGTTATTTGGAGCTACCCAAACAACTCTTGCAGATTTGGTTGCAAATGGACCAAATAAAGCACAAGGAGAAGCAAAGCGTGTAGGTAATGCAATGAAGAGTTTTGATTTTGTGTTTTGCTTGCTTTTGACGCATGATGTCATGAAGATTACTCATTTTCTTTGTCAGTCATTGCAAAAAAAGCCATATACATCTTCAATGCTCTCAATTTTCTTTCAATAACAAAATCAAAACTTCAAGATATGAGAGAAGATGGTTGAGATGATTTGATTATAAGCGTTGAATCATTTTGTTGTCAGTATGATATTATTATGCCAGATATGTCTGCTCCTTACAAGAAAAGTACAAGGGCTTGTGAACAAAATATTACAAATGAGCATTATTATTGGGTCAATACACTTAATGCTGTGATAGAATTTTAGTTCGCATAGTTGGATAGTAGATTTGCATATAATTCGTTGGAGCTCCTTATTCTTAGTGCTACATTAGATCCACGTGATAATTTTCGATCATTTAAATGTGTACATACCTCCAACAATATGGAGTATTTGCTATCTCACCAAGCATAAGTAACACCCTCTTTGGGACACCCACAAGCCATGGTGAGGCCCAACCGCTACTTGCATCTTGTAGCCCTATGTTCAAGCTACGCAACAGTATCCGGAAGTCGCAAATCCGTCGCCGGGAAGCCACCTTTTCGGCCTTGCCAAGTTGCCTTCACAAACATGCTTCAAGACTAGAATAGTGGGTCCTTGTCCCACATCTAAGAAAATGTAAATGAGGGAGCCTCCTTCCCCTATAAAAGGAATGCCTCCTCCCACTTAAACATCCATCCCATTACACACTTTGTAATGCACTTGGGCCGCAAGGCTCAACACACTAGTACAACATTCAAGTGGACGTAGTTTCCCGCCTTAGCGGGAAACGAACCACTATACATCTTGTGTCGTTCTCTCTCTCTCTCTCTCTCTTTACTTATCGTTAATTAGATCCCCAACGGATACAAGCATTAACATTGGCGCCGTCTGTGGGAAGCCAACACAAAGGCTTCGTCACCTACCGTGAGCTTTGACCCATAAATGTCGAGTCGACGCTCATTCAACATCAAATTGGGGTCGGTCAACGCCCAGCGGAGGCGGTCAACGTCCGGTCAACGCTGAACTTAAAAAAAAAAAAAAAAAAAAATTTAGGTGTCAAATTGCTCTGGACACCCTTTGGCATTCTTCAGTCATCAGCGCCCCGCTGAACTATATACCGCTACCTCCTGCGGCGATCACAGCTCGCTGCCACCTTCACGACACTCCGCCGGCACCGAGCCTCCGCTTAGCTCAGTCCAAGCTCCAAGTGAGCAGCAGGCTTCATTGCCACCACCAGCCAGCGACTCCGCTCCGCCCAGCTATGTCGATTACTCAGCTAAACACCACTAGCGGAACCGACAGCAACAGCTCTCAAGACCCACTAGCGCTCAGCGGCCAACCGAGCATCTTCCGCCGGCGAGCCCTTCTGCCAGCTCTTCAGCGCAACTGTGCCGCTACCCATACTCCACGGCTGTCCCACAGCTCCGCTGACCCGCTCCGCCTGCCATCCCCAGCGGTAACCCAGCACTTCCGCTGCCCATCATCACCTCCGCCAGCAAAGCTCCACAGCAGCTAGGCACCGCTGCCAGCTCAACTCTCCGTCAGCGGTACTTCCTCCGCTGATCTCCATTAGCGGAAACCCACATCCACTCAGCTACAGTTCAACGAGGCCATCACCTCAGCACCGCCAACCGCCGCTTCGCTGAGCTCAGAAACACCGCCGGCCTTCTTCCTCCGCTGACGAGCTTTCTCCGCCGGACTTCTCAGTTGGACGAGCTTTCTCTGCCAGACTTCCTCAGCTGGGTGAGCTTTCTCCGCCGGCCTTCCACCTCCGCTGGACTGTTCACTACTGAGCTTCTCCTCCGTCGACCAAAGCTCCATCAGCGAGGTCCGCTCCGCCTAACTTCTCCTCCACTAGGCTACACCGCCAACGCCAACAGCAGATCCCACCGACCAAGCACGACAGCTAGCTCCAAACGCTAACAAAAGCCTCTCCGCTGATGTCCCAAGCCTTCGCCGGCCAAGTTCCGCTGAAAAAATCCTCCGCCAGGCTTCCAACCATCTCATGACCCACCATTTCGGTGACCCGTTCAGACACCCAGTAGCACCATCTCTGATACTCGACTCATAACAGCAAGCCTCTTTGAGCCGGACCTGCTAAGCGGTGTCGTAGCAGAAAAGCTAAGTCCTTATCCTATATTATGCATATCTGCAATGCGGTCTGCCATTCATGCATGTCTCTGGTCGGTTATATATGTGTTCATACACGTGCCTGCGTGATAGCCTGATAGGACCCATGCATTCAATCTTATTTGAATGCCATAATTGGAATGTCATCGTGCCTATGTTACATACATGCACACGTATGTCTATGCTCTATAAGAAATGGGTAATTACTATCTATAACATCTCTGCACGTGGCATTTACAAGGACCATCATTCATTAATTGTTGCTAGCCATGCATATACTTCACCTGTTCTAGTTTCATGTGTTCACATGACAAATATGGTGCCGGCCTCAGTACCACGTATCAACATGCATGGTCTTACTTTAACCTTATCTATCAACTTTGTGGCCAACAGCCATTGATGCATTATTCCCATATTATTATACACATCTTTATCAAGGTATCAGTGGCCGCTCCTTTGTCCTCTTCTAGAGAATAGCTGCTGTGCATGCATCAGAGACTAGCTTATTATTCATGCTTCCACTAGCATTAGACATCTAAAACAAGACTTGCCGCCATATTTTATTAACCTCATGGAAATGGCCTTACTGTGAGTTCTTTAATTATCCTTGATAATTAGTGATGTTTGGTCACAGATCTTGACCGCACAATACCTAAGATCTCAGATTTTTGCTTCACATGGCTCCAATAAAGTACAAATTTGCACATGATTTTTGAAATTCAAGCATATAATTGTAAATTAACGTTGTGCGTATATGTGAGATAGCAATTGTGTAGAGTTGTAGCATTTTTAACATCGTAACACGAGGCTACATATACACATGTTTAATCATCAATTACTTGTGACATGCATCTAGAAGCTTGTGACACTTATGACTTAATTAAACATGCTCGGATAAACGACTTGCTCGGGTTACGACTCGCTTGGGTATCGAGTATGGCCACGACTTGCGCTTGGGCCACGCCTCGCATGCTCGCACAGCGCCTACACACTCAACTACATCCAACTTGCTCGAACAACCCAACTTGCTCGATCATGTCCAACATGTTTTACTTAAGCCCCAAGTTCACAAATGCTTCATTCTATGTCACCCGGACTACTCCCACAAAATTACTATGGACACCCATTACGCTTGCCACTATCTATTGTGCGTGTTATATGGCCATAAGATCCACATATACAAATACCAATCTTTTACATGTTCATACACATTAATGGAATATTGAATTCTTCTACCATTTGTTGCTCACTACAAATCGAATTCTTTTCGCATTCCATTAATACGAACGGTAACCAATGCAACGAGCATTCTACATATACCTGTTTTTTTGCCTTTGTTGTGTAGGTTAATGAGTCCCTTCTTGCTTACGGAGTTCGGGGACTTGTAGGGGCTCCGTACCGCCCAGTTACTTATGCTTGGTGACATCATGTTTATAACTCCCCAACCAAGAAGCTTCTCTTACTCGGGGACTTGTACATACCTCCAACAATATGGAGTATTTTCTATCTCACCAAGCATAAGTAACACCCTCTTTGGGACACCCACAAGCCATGGTGAGGCCCAACCGCTACTTGCATCTTGTAGCCCTGTGTTCAAGCTACGCAACGGTATCCGGAAGTCGCAAATCCGTCGCCGGGAAGCCACCTTTTCGGCCTTGCCAAGTTGCCTTCACAAACTTGCTTCAAGACTAGAATAGTGGGTCCTTGTCCCACATCTAAGAAAATGTAAATGAGGGAGCCTCCTTCCCCTATAAAAGGAGTGCCTCCTCCCACTTAAACATCCATCCCATTACACACTTTGTAATGCACTTGGGCCGCAAGGCCCAACACACTAGCACAACATTCAAGTGGACGTAGTTTCCCGCCTTAGCGGGAAACGAACCACTATACATCTTGTGTCGTTCTCTCTCTCTCTCTCTTTACTTATCGTTAATTAGATCCCCAACGGATCCAAGCATTAACAAAATGTGAAGATGTTTGCAATCTTGCTTTGAAGTTTTATCCTCATGATTTTACATTATATGATATGCTTGCTCTAGATATGGAGTGTGGGTATTTTCTAGCAGATATTCAGAAGGATCCAAGATTTGCCAACACAACTACTGTGTCTGATTTGTGTCGGCGGTTAGTTGAATCAAGAAAGTCAGCATTCTTTCCTATGATTTATAGATTGATTTGCCTTGTGCTGACTCTGGCAGTTTCTACAGCAACAACAGAGAGAGCATTTTCATCTATGACCATCATAAAAAATAAACTTCGAAATAAGATGGAAGATGAGTTTTTTGATGATTTGATGGTTCTCTACATCGAAAAAGAATTTGCTGATAGCATTGATAATGATTCTGTGATTGCTGAGTTTGAAGTGAGTGAGCCTCGGAGGGTACGATTTAGTTAATTTATTGTTGTTTTACAACAAATGTATGCTTGTCGTTTTTAATTTACGGGGTTTGGTTTTATGTCCCATCCGTTGCATGCTTTGATTGAAAATAGTAAAGGCGTGAGGATGAGCCTCCCATTGGGTTCCAAACCTCAAAAAAAAAAAAAAATTGTGCACTTCTAATTAGCCTAGACAACAATTGAATCCTGGATCCGCTCCTGGTGAGTACATGGATGAACTATATATAAATGGTATGGAAAACGGTAGATAAATTTCAGAACTCTCTTCTTCATATAGTAGGGAGTTTATCCCCTTTATTACAGTTTAATCATATTCGAGATGCAGCTCTATAAATGCAAAAACAATTACAATGGTTCAAGGTTAGACTTTTTATACTAAGTACTTATCCTTCGTTATTTTTTTCTTCTTTTTTGCTAATATTAGTCATGTTCTTTGTCTACGTATTAATACACTAATTTTATTAAAAATAATAATAATAAAAATGAGAGTTGTGAAATTACATGTCGCTCATATATATTTTCACACATGGTTTATTCTCAATTGTTATAGCGTTATAAACTAGAGAATAAGAGAGAGAGACAATAGAGAAACAGAATATAGGAGGAGGCAGAAGTGTGTTTCATTCTCATTAGACCCCTTTATATAGGAGTAGTGTTTACATCATAAGGACATCACTAATGAGTATTTACAGTGGACAGCCACATATATATAATATTTACAACACTCCCCTTTGGATGTCCACCACTAAATGATATGGTGTTGGACTTTAGTGGTGGACGAGCTTAATGTTGCCTCGTCAAAAACCTTGCAAGCTGATAAATTCGGAGCTCATAACTCAAGAAATCTCGATAATTCAATCATGCTCAAATATCTGATAAATCATTCGTATTCGTATATCATTATATAAATCGATATTCGAAATCAATAATTCTCATAATATTTTCTTAATCAATCACTTCCCAAAAATCATTTCCCAACTCAATAACTCATAAATAAATATCTCGAAAATCTACTAAAAGCCATCGGAAAGGAATTTCAAAACTAATCTCGTAATTCATAAATAAATCTCAATAAATCTAAGCTCATAAAACCATAAAACTCAATAATTCAAATCATAATTTAAATCTTAATTGGAAAATAATAATAATACTGCATGCATAATTAATTTAAAAACAAATGTCCACTCACAGTACTGTTTAGGCGACCATGCAAACGGTTTCCCTCGTCGAGCAGTAACTCGATATGTTGATAGGAGCATTTTTATGCGATGTTTTAATAATTATTTCCTCATATTTTTCTTAGCTATTTCCTTTACTTAATCATTTTTAATTTAGGTTCTATTTTCTAGGTACATTGGAATAAATGACAAGGAAATGAGCTGAAATGAAGAATTGGAGTTTTCTTGGTCCGACTAGGAATCCCAGTCAACGCAGGAATCCTGATGAGGCTAGGAAGCCTGAAGGCATTAGGAGACCACATGGCTTGAAAATGACGTTGGAGATATTTTGGAAGAATAAATCTTTAATTGCCCTGAATTATCAAGAGAAGATTATGAAGACAACGTGAAAATCAAGGGAAAGTCATAAGAAGATTACGTTGGAGATATTATTGGGGAATTAAATCTGATTTTGACATGGGAAATTATGGAGTTAATGTCAAAAATCAAGGGGAGACATTAAGGATAATGCCATGGAGAGATTTAAAGGAGAAAAGATCCAAAACAAGTCCAGATTCATTCCTATTTTCACTCAAGATTATTTTGGCCGAAAATTAAGAGAAAAATCAGATAAAATCTTGGGAAATCAGCAATAATACATTTGGAAAGATTATGGAATTATTTTGGAGCTTTTTGATTGGTTGAGTGACATGGTAGAGCTGACGTGGCATTAATTTATTGGTTGGAGCTGTGTGGTGCAACCAGAAAATTCTTTGGAAATTAAATTCATGAAGCCTTGCTTCCCCTATATATAGCCTCCTCTCTAGACGTTTTAGACCACAACACACCATCACACCACAACACACCTCTTCATTCAGAAAACACCATCACCACAACACACCACACCTCTCTCCCATTCTTTTCTAAACATCAGAAAAATTCTCTCCATTCTCTAGTCTTCAGAAGCTCTGCGTCTCAACCAAGGAGGAGAAGAAGTCATGCAATACATCAAGATCCTATCCACCATCCACCCTTGGGTCGTCCCTAGAAGGTTGCTTGCTTTCAAGAATCTTCGAGTTCTTCGTCTCAAGGCTATGTCATCCATCTTTCACGGTGTATTTCATACTTTCTTTTGTTTTCCTTTATTTGATTCGTAGAGTTATGAATTCTAGTTAACATGACGTTAAGGGCAAAGTTTAAAGCCCGTTTATATGTTTTGAAATAAAATTGTGATTTCTTTATGTTGATTTATATGTTGCTTATGTGAGATTGCTTGATTGAATTTGGATTACAGAAAACTTTTGCATGTTTATGTTCTTTGGTGGCTAACTTAGGATATATGCATGTAATTGGACCTAGATTTAAGTAGTAAAGGCTTTGGACAAAAGTCGAAATCAATTAAGGAGGATTGCAAACAGGTGAACTTGTTCATAACTAGGTTGTGCACTTTGGTTGACATCCTTTCTCTATGCTTCATGCGTTGAATGTGTTCTTGATTAGCTAGCTTTCTAGACTATGATTGCATGTTCAATAGGATTGATGTAGGTGCTTTCACTTGGATTAATTATTGAAGGAAAGTAAAAAATGGGAAATCGTTTGCTTTCTAACGTTTCACATGGTCAACTTCTTTCTCATGACATAGAAAATCAATTATAGGAATTGTGATTGGATTTCTTGCATGTGATTATGGTTTTGAGCTTTATTCCTTGCATTCCACCGGTGTATATATGTTTTTACATTTTCTTTATTTTAGTTTTTAATTTAATAATCCTAAAACCCCCTGTGTTCACTTGTATATATTTTTATTTTTTGTTTTATTTTTGTAAATAATACTTTATATTTATTTTAATTTTTTTATTTGTTTTACAATGACAGGTGTACCCTCAATCCCCGGTTAGAACGATCTCTATTTACCATATACTAACGATGACATTTTCAGGGTTAAATTATGCGCTTGCTTTGAGCGTATCATATGTCGCCCTGTACACAATTATAATTCGAGAATAACTATCCGGAAATTAAACGCGATTCCCACGTCATATCCTCATAATTCAACATTTTCATTTCTTCTCTGATTCAACCCAAATTTTATCTCTAATACCAATTCATTAATTTAAAGGTTCCGAGGCAGAATTGAGAGATATCTGACGGTCAGATTCTCGTAAATTGATAATCGAAATTCTAACTTTTCCAATCTTCACCTAACTTACATATATAAATTCTACATCGATTATAGGACTTAACCAGCTAAGAACAGAAGCTAAATCACTATTCTACGTGCCGCCACACTTCATCTACAATGGCAGCGCGTGGGATCCACTAGCCGCTGGCCACCACCTCCGATGACCACCAAAATCCGGCTGCACCATCTTCTCATCATTCTAAACATTTTTCTTGACTGCCATCAAACCAGAAAACACCTAGAACTGCTTAAAACATCAAATGCACAGTGGGTACCCAATTTGAATAGTGCTCAAGAAATTCAAATCTTCGATTCGTCAATTTCACTTCGATTTGTGGAAAAAAAAAAAATCTTGGAGGGATATCATCCACGTCTCGAGCAGCATCGATCAAGCCCAGAAATGCCTCCGGAGATGGTCAGAATCTGGAAAATTTTCCAGAAAACCCGAGCTGCTACAGTGAACTTGTTGGCTTCAATTCGTCGTCTGTGGTGAATGATAGGGTGCAAGTTATATATGGATAGAAACCTTGTTTCAAGACGAAGAGATTGACACCAATTTCATGTCCATAGGTGGCCAGACGAGGCGGCGGTGACTCCGGAAAGTTACGTCGGCGAGAGAGGAAGAAAGCTGGAAATTTTCGGGGCCTTCCCGAAATGGAAAGTCCAGATTTCTATTTATAGACATGAATTTCACAAAATTACAAAACTGCCACTAACTTAAAACCCTTATAACTTCTTCGTTACAACTCCAATTTTAGCGTGCCACTTGTCACCGAACTCGGTTTAACGTCATCTACAGCTTTCTTGAAGAAAATTTTCTCAAATTTTGACCCGAACAAAAAGTCAACTATTTGGGCCCCTAATAGTACCGAAACTTAAGTAAAACGTGAGCGATTGTCGTTTATCATCCAATAACTAGTGAATGAGTGAACTCTAAGGTTCGGGATGTTACACATCTGACGGAAGGTTTCTCAAGTGTTCGATCCGATGACACCCTTACCCTTTGAAGCTTGTAGTGAAAAAAAAATAGGGTTATTAAGCATTAATTTGTTGATCAAGCCAATCAACATCATACACAATGACAGATTTCTCAGAATTTTGATCCTGAAGCCTAAAATAATGTATTTGGCACATCTAATGGAAGGTTGCTCGAGTGTACAATTCAAAAACGCCATTGCCCTTTGAATCTTTTAGTGAACAAAAATAGGGTTATTATGCCTTAGTCATTTGACCGTATCGATCGACATTCTATCTATGATGGGCTTTTCTGAATTTTGGACTCGAAGCCTAAAATAATATACTTGACACATCTGACGGAACGTTTCTCAAGTGTACGATCGGATGATGCCCTTACCGTTTGAAGCTTGTAGTGAACAAAAATAAGGTTATTAAGCCTTAGTCCTTTGACTAAGCCGATCAACATCATAACGTTGACGGATTTGTCCCAATTTTGGACCGGAAGCCTAAATTAATGTACTTGACACATCTGACGGAAGGTTTCTCAAGTGTACCATCCGATGACGCCCTTACCCTTTGAAGCTTGTAGTGAAAAAAAAAAGGGTTATTAAGCATTAATATGTTGATTGAGCTGATCAACATCATAATGATGACGGATTTTTCAGAATTTTAAACCCGAAGACTAAAATAATGTACTTGGCATATTTGACGGAAGGCTTCTCAAGTGTACTATCCGATGAGGTCCTTGCCATTTGAAGGTTGTAGCGAAAAAAAATAGGATTATTAAGCCTTAATCCTTTGACAGAGCCAATCGACATCCTAATTATGACAGATTTTTCTAAATTTTGGACTGGAAACCTAAAATAATGTACTTGGCACATCTGAAGGATGGTCTCTGAAGTGTACGATACAATAACGCCTTTGCTCTTTGAAGTTTGTAGTGAACAAAAATAGGGTTATTAAGCCTTAGTCGTTTGACCATACAGATCGACATCCTATCCATGATAGATTTTTTTGAATTTTTGACCCGAAGCCTAAAATAATATACTTTGCACATCTGACGGAAGGCTTCTCAAGTGTATGATCCGATGATGCCCTTGCCCTTTGAAGATTGCAGTGAACAAAAAAAGGGTTGTTAAGCCTTAATCTTTTGACCGAGCCGATCTACATCACAACGATGACGGATTTTTTTTAAATTTTGGACCCAAAGCCTAGAATAATGTACTTGACACATCTGACGGAAGGTTTCTCAAGTGTACAATTCGATGACACCCTTACCCTTTGAAGCTTGTAGTGAAAAAAAAAAAAGTTTTTTAAGCATTAAAATGTTGATCGAGCCTATCAACATCATAATGATGACGAATTTTTTTTAATTTTGAACCCGAAGCCTAAACTAATGTACTTGGCATATCTGATGGAGAGCTTCTTAAGTGTACTATCCGATGAGGCCCTTGCCCTTTGAAGGTTGTAGTAAAAAAAAAAGGGTTATTAAGCCTTAATCTTTTGATCGAGCTGATCAAACGTCCTAACAATGACCGATTTTTTCAAATTTTGGACCCAAAGCCTAAAATAACGTACTTGGCACATCTAATGGAAGGTTTCTCAAGTGTATGATCCACTGACGCACTTACTCTCTGAAGATTGTAGTGAACCAAAATACGGTTATTAAGCAATAATCGGTTGACCGAGTCAATCGACATCCTATCGATAACAAATTTTTTCAAATTTTAGACCCGAAGCCTAAAATAATGTACTTGGCACATCTGATGGAAGGTTTCTCAAGTGTACGATCTGATGATGCCTTTACCCTTTAAAGCTTGTAGTGAACAAAAATAGGGTTATTAAGCCATATAAAGTCTGTGAAATGCGAATAAACACAATTTTTTGAATTCAGAAACTGCTGAACAGGCCATTTGAACTTTCAAATGGTGATTACAACTTCCATTTCAATAAAATAAGTTCACTTTTTTATCAACTTCGTCACTGGTTTTGAAAGCAAATGACATTTGAGACTACAACTCCAATTACAAATATAAAATCAAGACAAGTTATTTTCAAATTATGCCATTTATATGTTGTATGACGTGTTCATTACATATAGGAAGATGTGTACTTTTCAAAAGTGACAATGCAGTTGAAGCTTAATTTTGAGAACCTGAATGTTCGATGATAGATTATACTGCTTTATGGATGTGGTTCAAAATTCAAAAAATTCTGTCATAATTATGACGTCGATCTACTTGGTCAACTGATTAATGCTTAATAACTCTATTTTTGTTCAACACAAGCTTCAAAGGGCAAAGGCCTCATTGGATCGTCAGATTGAGACACCATCCGTTAGATGTGACAGATACATTATTTTAAGGTTTGGGTTTAAAATTCGGAAAATTCCATCATAGTTATGACTTTGATCCACTCGCTGAACTGATTAATGGTTAATAACCCTATTTTAGTTCATTACAATCTTCAAAGGGCGAGTGTGTCATCAGATAGTACACTTGAGAAACCATTCGTTTGATGTGCCAAGTACATAATTTTATGCTTCAAGTTCGAAATCCAGAAAATTTCGTCACAGTTATGACTTCGATCCACACGGCCAACCGATTAATTCTTAATAACCCTATTTTTGTTCACCATAAGCTTCAAAGGGCAAGGGCGTCATCAGATCATATCCTTGAGACCGCGACCGTTAGATGTGACAAGAACATTATTTTAAAGTTTGGATTTAAAATTTAGAAAATTTCGTCATAGTTATGACTTTGATCCATTCGGTCAACCGATTGATGGTTAATAACCCTATTTTGGTTCGCTACAATCTTCAAAGGGCAAGTGCATCATCGGATCGTACAATTGAGAAACCATTCGTTTGATGTGCCAAGTACATAATTTTAGAATTCGGGTTCGAAATTCAAAAAAAATCGTCATAGTTATGACTTCGATCCACTCGATCAACAGATTAATTCCTAATAACCCTATTTTTGTTCACCACAAGCTTCAAAGGGCAAGGGTGTCATCAGATCATATCCTTGAGAGCGCGACCGTTAGATGTGACAAGAACATTATTTTAAGGTTTGGATTTAAAATTTAGAAAATTCTGTCAGAGTTATGACTTCGATCCACTCAGTCAACCGATTAATGGTTAATAACCCTATTTTGGTTCACTACAATCTTCAAAGGGCAAGTGCGTTATCAGATCGTGCACTTGAGAAACCATTCATTTGATGTGGCCAAGTACATAATTTTAGGCTTCGGGTTTGAAATTCAAAAAATTTCGTTATAGTTATGACTTCGATCCACTCGGTCAACCGCTTAGTTCTTAATAACTCTATTTTTGTTCACCACAAGCTTCAAAGGGCAAGGGCGTCATCGGATCATATCCTTGAGACAGTGACCGTTAGATGTGACAAGAACATTATTTTAAGGTTTAAATTTAAAATTCAGAAAATTCAGTCACAGTTTTGACTTCGATCTAGGTCAACCAATTAATGGTTAATAATCCTATTTTGGTTCTCTACAATCTTCAAAGGGCAAGTGCGTCATCGGATCGTGAGATTGAGACATCAACCATTAGATATGAGTGTGACAAGTACATTATTTTAAGCTTCGGGTTCGAAATTTGGAAAATTCTGTTATGATGTCAATCCGCTCGGTCAACCGATTAGAGGTTGATAACCCTATTTTTGTTCACTACAAGCTTCAAAGGGTGTTAATGTTTAAGATTCAGCGGCAGCCAAATCTTGATTAACGTTGGCCCGATGGGCGGACCGCTACTTGAGATGCTTTGATGACCTCCGCTATCTGTCAAGTGAAATACAGAAGGTGTCAGAGGGAGACCGAGACCGCGCTAGGCGGTTGTGAGCCCCGGAAAAATGTATCGAGCTTAATGGAGATCGTACGCAAAATTATTCAACGATCTCGATAAATGTCAGGATGCTCGAGGAAATTTTAAGAAATTTTCATAAAGTGAAAACCTCAATTTGAGGGTTGGTTGATAAGGTTACGACACGACCAGTTCGTGAAAATTTTCGTTGTATTTTTCGAACACCCGAAGTGTTTATAATGAATTTCCGAAGTTTGGAAATTATGGAAATTCATTTAAATAAAAAGGATTTCCGCGATGCAATCGTAGCCGTTGATCCCACCACCGTTTCATCCCAACCATCCACCGCCTCCACCTCTTGATCCTAGCTATCCATTATTTATTGGACAACTTTATAGGACTGTGAACAGTGAGATTAAACCAGAAAGATCGAGAGAGAGAGAGATAGAGCTCAGTGCTCTGACCCGAGACGCAGCACGGCCCGAGAGAGAAACCTGACCGGAGGGACTACGTCCGGCCACCCCACGACGGCGCACAGCTACCTTTCCCTTCGCCTCTGTGTCGCCTACCTCCCTGCATCCTCAGATTGTCCATGCATCGACGATGAATGGAGAAACAACGATTGGAAGCTCGGAGACTCCTCCGGCGATTCCGGCCACCATCTGGGCTATAGTCGGTATGAAACTTCATCTCCTCATCATGGTCTACATGCCTGTGTAATTAGTTTTTCAATTCGATCAAGTTTTGACAAATTGGTTTCTGGGTTGTTTCGGGTTCGACGTCATGGTTGCCGCCAGCGACTTCTCCGACACTTCTGGGCTCGGTTTTCATCTTGACTGCGTCTATTGAAGTGAAATTGGGAAGCTTGCTGGGTCGATTGCATCAGAAGCATTAGTTCATCATCAGTTGAGTTTCGGCAGTGAGTTGATTTGGTTGGAATTGATTTTCCAAGGTATAATCCTGATCTTGAATCAAAGTTTGGTACTTGGTGATAATCAGATGTTAATCCCTACAAGTGAAGATTTGGGTTGGATGTGCGGTATGGTTTGCATGTTCAGAATAAGTGTTTGTGAAATTGGGAAACCTCTTGATTTTGTGTTGATGAATATGCTTACTGTGAGATGGTTGACTGGTGATGTAGGGGTTAATTGAATTGTGTTGTTAGGTCGAAATTTTGGCTTTTTTTAATTAAGAAGTAAAAGTACAGAAGTTATGAATTGATTGTGGAATAATCAAAAAATGGTCAAGTTATGAAGCTTGGGTGTCCTTAGTATTTTGGGCACACCTTAATTGAGAATGGAATAAGCTTGGTTGGGTGTCCATAGTAATTCCGATTACTATGTGACGAAATTGTTAAGGATACTCGAATTCATTTGTTCATGATGTTGGGAATTTGTTATAACATTGGTTTGCATAAGCATTTTGTAAAAATGATAGTGAGTAGAGAAAAGAAATGTGTATATATCGGGTGGCCTTGATAAAATTTGGGTGCACCTAATATATATGGTCGATATCGTGATTTAAGTAAAATGTTCGGTAATTTGAGTTAATTATCGAATCTATTACAATTGGTCAAACATTGGTCAAACAATGGTCAAAACGGTCAAAACGATCAATCCTGGTCAAACCAGGAAAGGTTGGTCAAACCTTGGTTAACTCCTGGTCCAACCAGGAACAGTTGGTTTAGACGATTTATTAATCGTCGATATTTCATATAATTGTTCAATGTGATATTAACAGTCGGAATTTAGGACTCCAGTTACCCGAGGAACGGCAGGTTCGTGACTCTCGGAGTGCATGAGAGAAAGTATCGGAATCCAGGTAGGGATTCAGGACTCTCCTCGGTTAGTGATTTTCTTATATTATTAAATGATGCATGTTAGTTGGTATGGTTTGGTCATGTTCAAATGCAATGCATACTAACCAAACCATGTGAGAAATGTGATGGCTTGAGAGCGAAGGGTGGCTCTGACTTCCTTGGGTTCGATCCCCAAAACCTCCGGAGGGTTAGTTACACCGGTCGGACGGTGAGCGATCGCAATGACGACCCGATCCGTGTGTGTAGCTAGGTAGCGGACGCTCTCGCTACGCTTACCTGGTGATAAATTAATTTAAGGTAAGGTCGTGTAGTGGGTTTATGGGACCGGCCATCAGGTAATATTTGGATTTGGCGCCATATTTATTTAAGCATCATGCATCAGTTTTCAAGTTGAAAAACATTAAAGTTAGTCGTTCCTTTAAAATGTTTGATTTAAGCATGTTTTCATACTGGGATCCCAAATATATATTTAGTGGTTTCAAACCTAGCCGTGGTAGAGTTCTTGTAAGAGAAGCGAGGACGAAATCTCACCCCTACAACAGTGTGGATGCAGGTACTGTGCATTGGTGACGGGACAATAGCGGACGGAGCTGGGTGTGCGGAACAAGTTCGGTAAATTTTGTTGTTTAGACCTTGTTCTAAATTCTATTTCTCGAACTTTGTATTCCGAGACTTGTTGATAGTTAGCCGTGTGTCAATTTTGGTTGAGTTCTCATTTCCTTGAAGTTCGTACCTTGTGTGTGAGAATTCATTTCAAGTTCTCGAAGAATTAAATAAATTTTAGCAACTCAAGGATTTTTCACCTCAAAATATTTGTAGCTTCCGCTGTGTTTATATGAAAATTTTTCAAACAAAATGCCTAGCGATTCTCTAGAATGTAAATCGAGCGTTCGGTTTATGATTTAGAGGCTCGCAGCACTGTGACGTGCTTAAGCTGGTGAGGTGCAGCTTGGGGCGTTACAGCGGTCTTCTCTTCTCCGATGCCTAAGTTAGTCAATGTATTTATATTGACAGAATAACAGTAGGTAAGTAGTAAATGCGTAATTAATGAGGAGAGAGGAGTGAACATTTTATAGGTGGGGAAGAGACTGATCTTTTCCTTATTTTTGATGTGAGACTGATATGCTTCAGTTCCCAGATTTTGATGCTTCACCGAGGCTGTCTTGGCACAGCGTGTAGCGGCGCGTCGGCGGTGATCTGGGGGTGAGTCGGAGCTCAGGCGGTGTTTCCGTAGGTCACACCATTGGTGGTCATTGGTACCGCTGGCGGTAGTATGAGCGTGGCTCATTATAGCTAATTATGATTGACAAATGCTTATGTAAGTACAAAGGGCATGAGCGTCATCAGATCTTACACTTGAGACACCATTCGTTAGATGTGCAAAGTACATTATTTTAGTCTTTGGGTTCAAAATTTTGTAAATTCCAGCATACTTTTGACTTTGATCTATTTGGTCAACTGAATAATGCTTTTTTTTTTTTTTTTTTTTTAACTCCTTACTTTGAATGGCAAGTTTGTTAACGAATACAACACTTGGGACACGATAATAAAGTATGCATCACGGCGGTTCCGTGAAGATTTTTGAGAAATATTTCAGACACCCGAGCTATTTATTATGATTTTTTAGAAATTTTGGAATTGTTTTAGAGAAACAGAATTGAGAGAAAATCGCTGTGTATTCTCATTGATAATAGAGGCCTCTTTATATAGAGGATTACAATGCATAGAGTCTGAATTATACAAGGAAAGGTAATCATATATTGAATAGGAATCTCTAGATTCTTCTAATTAAACCCTATTACCACTAGGTCAAGTAACCTAGAGTTTGGGCCAGACACATATTCTGGATTTACTTAAACACTCCCCCTTATGTTGTCCAAACGTGGTGCTTCTCTCGTTGCCTCATTAAAAACCTTGTTGAGTAACAAAAACCCTGTGGGACAAAAATAACCTCGGTCGAAGGGGAAAAAGAGCATAACACACCCTTCACGTTTCGAGACCATACATGTAGACGTCTCCCCCTGATGTCTGCATCTCCCCCTGATGACTATGGTCATGGGAGTTCGGATAACTTCCGCAAACGATACTGCCAACATGTTTCTCAAAAGTGGAATTTAGGCAATGACTTAGTGAGCAAACCTGCCACACTGTCCTCAGATTGAACCTAGTTCACTTTGATCTTGAGGAAAGTTTGTTGTTGCTAATTATCCTTAGTGTTGTCCTTACTCCATTTGTTCAAAACAAGCAACATTATCCTAAATGCAAGTAGGCTCATCTGTGGTAGATTTCAAACATGCGTAATTATGGATCCAACCATATACATTCACGAACCACTTCGTGAAGAGCAATGATCTCTGCATTGTTCGAAGATATAGTGACTAGGGTCTGTTTTGTATACCTCCAAGATATCACGGTCTTTTCCCATGGTGAACACTTAACCAGTTTGGGAATGACCTTTGTATGAGTCAGAGAGATACTCAATATCAACAAAACCTTCCAAAATACATGTTGTTTTGGGATGGGGATAGTGGACGCAGGCCAGTGTTAGCGGCGTTCCTAGTTTGTGATAGGCCCGAATCCATCGTCTCTCTGTAGGGATAGAACAAGCCCATATCAATCATACATCTCAAGTATCGAAAGATATCTTTTACACCAATCCAATGGTGTCGCGTTGGCGCAGAGCTATACCTTAGCTAACAAGTTCACTGCAAATGAGATGTCTGGTCTTGTGCATTGATCTAAGTACAATAATGAGCCTATTGTACTTAAGTAAGGCACTTCTGCCTCTAGCACATCTTCGACATCATCCTTTGGACGAAGAAGATCATTTTCAAGATCAAGACTACGGACGATCATGGGGGTGCTTGAAGCTTTGACTTTGTCAAAATGCCTAAGCATATGTTGACACGATACTCAAGTTCCAAACCAAGACATAATCGTGTCCTCCCAAAATCTTTCATCTCAAACTCGGATTTCAAGTGTTCAGCGGCTTCCCTTAACTCTTTAAGGGGTTTCTAATGAAGATCATGTCTAACATGAACCGCGATAGAATCTGAAATTCGTTATGGAAACGCGCGGGCATATCCTTTCCCAATTAAGTAGTCACTTTAGTGAGCTTTTCGGCCTCTTTGTAAACGCGCTCCATGGTATAGAGCCACTTGACTTGGGTAAATGAAATTCACCATGAACCTTCATGTATATTCCGTATCTAGATCCCTATAGAGATATGTAGTGACCACATTCGTAAGCTGCATGTTTAGTTATTCAGAAACTACCAAACTGACAAGGTAGTGGAGTGCAATGACGTCCATTACTAGAGAATATGTCTCATCGTAGTCGATTCCAGGGCGTTTTGTGAGAATCCTTGTGTCATAAGTTGAGATTGCCATCTCTGTTTCTGATCACGCTTTCTAACGAAGACCTATTAGTCAATAGGTTTTATGTTAGGAAGTGTTGGCATCACTGGCTCAAAAACCTTCCTCTTCGTTAGAAAATCCAACTTAACCTGGATCGCATCTTTCCATTTAGGCCAAATTTCTCTACGTTGACATTCATTCATTAACGGAGTGTGGTTCAATATCATGGACTCAACAAACTCATGCGCAACGAAATCATCAATTATGATGGAGTTTCTATCCCACGTCTCACGTACACTAGTGTAATTTTCAAAGAGCTCTATATTCTCAAGAATAGGTTCTGACGTTGAGGCGTCCCCCAACGATAACCATAACCAGGAAGATTCTCATGAGACGAATTTTGAGTCTTGATGATCAAAGGATTGAAATGTGCCAAAGTATCATTCGAAGTCACGGGTCTCCCACGCATCCTAACTGGGGCCATAGCCTATAACGCCAGAGTGCCACTCTATTTGGCGTTGGCGCCATGCCTACCTCCTTGTAGGGTGGGGCTACGTCCTCTCGTAGGGATGTCCTTCCTTGCAGGCATGTTTGCAACATATTTGTGTAATCTCGTCGCTTTAACTGGGATCGAGATGAGACATAGTGGGGACAGACCACGACAATTCCTGTCATTCCTGCTGAACATCCGTGTTCTTATCTTCCCCTAATGAAGGAAAGACTGTCTCATCAAAGTGACATCCGCAAATCTAGCGGTAAGGAGATCGCCTAGCAAGGGCATTAAGTGGTGGACGATTGTTGGAATCTCAATTCCAACGTAGTTGGCCATTCGTCTGTAAGGACCCATATAGTGCGCTATGGCGGCGCAATTGGCACATAAATGGCTCACTCAAATATGTGTAAGTACAATACTTGTACCCAGTCACTAGCTGTAACGCAGAGGTAGATTGAGTGGCGGTGGGTCGTAGACGAATTAGCATAGCTGCATGAGATATTGCATCACTCCAAGAAGATATAATAAGCTTGGTGCGCATTACCAATGTCCTGACTACCATCATAGTCGTTTCTGTGAGACCATTTGGGTGTGTTCATGAGAATATGATGTCCAACATCAGTCCTATTGCAATAACCATCGAAAGTCTTCGATGTAAACTTTCTAGCATTTTCAAGTCCAATTGACTAAATAAGATGATCCGGGGAGTGAGCCTGTTGTCATATGATATGTGTTAGGAGTGTAGTTTAAGCAGCATTTACAGGTGAACAATGGCACAACACGTGACCAACGTTTTTGCATGTCAACCAACATCATGAGATATTTAAACGTTCGCAGGTTCGTTGAATCAGTCCACAGAATCCCCATGGATTCTATGTAAGAACAGAATGAGTATTTTCTTATCCTTTGCATAGGACGGTCTCAGTTCTAATTTCCCTAAGGAACGGGCTTTGTAAAACGAGCGAGAGGCTTTAGAAGCAACCAATAAGGAATTAGGTTAGGACTGAGCGTCTGAAACGCTATTTGAAGCAAAGTTGGTGATTGCAGCATCACCTAGGGTGGCATCACCATGACGGACGCCATCCATGGCGTCATGGATAGGGACTGTGCCAGCCCTAGGTTGGTGGTGGACGGCGACGGTGCCAGAGGCAGCGGCAACGGTCACACTTAGTCTAGGAATCAACTTTTGATTCATGCTTCGTTTCGCTCAAGAGGAAGGATGTCGGTGTGAAGTGTTTAGTAGACAGATCATCATATCAGGACTAGGATGACCTATCCTGTCGTGACAAAGCCAATATGTGTCTAAATGCAAGAGATCTTCTCTCATAACTTTATTGGATTCAATAGCTCGAATAGTGGCATAGAGTCCACTAGAGAGAAACATTAACTTCTCTAAGATGCGCCTTTGTTCGCAATCATTAGAGGTATTGCAAAGGAACTCATTTTCGTTCTCTACATGCGTTTTCGCATGGAATCCGTTGGCTATTTATAAGTGCGATTTGCCCTAGGAGCATAGAGAGTTTCTGTGACAGTAATCAAGGTGCCATTTGGCAAGGGGAACTTAGGCTATTCCATGTCCTTGAATTAATACTGATGGCCCAGCCATCCTAGTCACAATGTAATATGCATAGAATCAAAATTGAGTCATAATGAAAAGAACTCAAAATTTTATTCATAAGCCAACAGAGTATATCATTGTTTCTTAACCATTAGGAGAATCTAATCCAAATGCTAGCTAAATCCAAAACAAAGGTAGTCGTTTGACTTCTTCGGTAACTTCAAAATAAATATGACCAGCTGGGTAGAGAGATGTCAGTGGAGCAAAGCTTGCTTAAGTACCACTTATCTCAAAACCTTCCTAGACATCATACTCATTTTGGATGAGCCTATGTGAAGAAAAACTAAAACCAATGGCATCTACTACAAAGTATATGGCAATTGCCTATTACATCTCTTGGAAAAATATAGACTTAAACAGAATTGACGATCTATTGATCCCAACCAGATTTGTAGTCTTCAACCCTTCACTCTAGATCAACTTTTTCATCTTCTTGTTCCCTATAGTGAGCTTCTCTTGCTTCACAATATGCTTTGTAGGCGGTGACAATTTCTTCATGAGCTCTACAAATGTGTGCCTAATGACCGGATACTCCACATCGAGAACATACATCTCTTTGCTCAGACTCCATTGATTGAGGCACTTTGAAAGCGTCATTTAGATAGCTCTTAGTGTTGGTGGCACCACCAACATGGCCAAAGGCATTGCCTCCCTCTCTCTTTCCACGTTGACCTCTTCGGTTCCGTGTTTGCCTATTTTGGCAGTTACCTTCCCAAGTAGAGCAATTATATGGACCAGAACGTCTAGAAGTATCCCTAAGATTAGGTTTTCGCTCTTGGCGCCCTCTCTTAAGGGTGTGACTATAATTGGATTCCAAAATACGTTCTGTTTCTACGGATCTTGAATTATCGCTCTTCACAAGGATGTTGTCATGCTTTTCAGCGACATTCATAGCTCTAACAGGCTCATGAAACCTTGTGATCCGTCCTGCAGTAACATTGATTCGTTAGTTCTTAGCAACCATCAATGCAGAGACAGGGAAGGTAGAGATAGGCTTCTCAATCAACATCGCATTTGTGATCTCTTTACCACATTTGTGATCTCTTTACCACAGAATTCCATTAAGGATTTAATACGAAGTGCTTCCGAGTTGTAGTCAAGAACTAACTTGAAATCACAGAAGCGGAGGCTATGCCATCTCACTTCTAGGTCAGGAAGCAGGGGGTCACGGACTTTACCAAATCTTTCTTCGAGTAAGACCCACAGCCTTCTAAGGTCTTCTTCATTCATACACTCGTACTGGAGCGAATCGTCCATATGACGAGTCATTAGGATGATGGCTTTCGCCTTATTTGCCTCTAAGGCTGCTCTATTTGCTTCCAAAGCTTGAGCTTGCTCAATAGTTAGGACGTCCTGGTGAGGCTCGAGAATAGTATCCAGGAATCCATCGACCTTTAGATGCTGGCGGACATCACAAACCCACCTGTGATATCCAGAGCCAGTTGTTCCCAATGGAGCAAAGTCCAATTTGTTCAGGTTACTCATCGTGAAAGAGAACAAGAAATTAGGGTTATTTTCGGATCGAAAAAAGTTACCACGAAAACAACAAAAATTTCTGAATGTAGTCGCTTCCAAGAAATTAGAAATTTTCGAGCGTAATCGCTTCCAAAAAATTCGATTCCAAGAGGGATTGGCTTACATCGAAACAATGATGTAAGTGGTCGATCATAAATTCTCTACAAACTCTAAGTTTGGAGATCTCAACAAGCTCCAAGCTTGGAGTGAGCACGAACCCCCACAGTTCGGCTTTTGGTCTCCTATATGAAGAAGACAGGGGGTAGAAGAAGGGAGGTTGCAAGTCCCCAAGAAAAGAAGAAAGAATGAAAAACTTCAAAAGCGGAAACTTTTAGAAAAATTTATCTTGAAAAGTGGTCGGAAATCTTGACCCGAAAAGTTAATGGAGATGGCCGAAAAAAAAGGTTGTTGGAAAATTGGTGGCCAGCAGTGGTCAGCACTGAAGTTGCTGCAGAGCTACTATAGGGATGTTGCGGGGCTGCTACGCAGCTACTATGGGGATGCTGCGTGGAAGGCGAACGTTCACGAGGGCAGCGAGCGAGTGCGAGTGAAGGCAGGATAATGTTCGTACGGGAAGGCGAGCGTGCGGGGGGAAAAACGAGCGTGCGAGGGGAAAGGCGAGCGTTCGCGGGGGCAGAAGGCAAGCAGGGCTTATGGGCGCTGCAGGGGCAGCGAGACTAACCCTACCGCCTGGTAGGATTAGCGTTGAGTTGCGATGCGGGGGCTGCGGGGGTAGTGGTAGCGCCGGCGAGGCTATCAGATGAAGAACTTTTCGGTTTTTAGGGTTTTGGTTTTTAAGGCTAGGGTATGGCTCGTACTGATAACGTGTTTTAGAGAAATGAGAATTGAGAGAAAATCGCTATGTATTCTTATTGATAATAGGGGCCTCTTTATATAAAGGAATACAATGCATAGAGTCTGAATTATACAAGGAAAGGTAATCATACATTGAATAGGAATCTCTAGATTTTTCTAATTAAACCCTATTACCACTAGATCAAGTAACCCAAAGTTTGGGCCAGACACATATTCTGGATTTACTTAAACAGGAATTATATAATTGAGACAAAGAAGAGGGGTTTCGAACTGCTTCCGCCAACACCACTGCTAGGTGGCCTCACCACCATGCCAAGCATACATTTCTCTTAACTTATTTATAATTGTGATTAGAATCCTTCCCAAAAAAAAAAACGAGAATCGACTTTTTCTGTTTTCTCAACCCGTTTCGCCGACCCGCTGACGATAGTTATGGTTTCAGACTTTTAGGCCACATCACGGCAAAAAAATCGGTGTATTTCAACTCGCCTCCTCATCCTCGACCTACCTATTCTCTTGGTTCATCCCATCTCCGAACGAGGAGAGAAAATCGAAGCTCCAAATCTTTCGGCTTTCCGACTGTTTTCAAGAAATTTCCGGCCACTATTAGCCATGCATGAGGTATGAAACTTCGTCTACTCATCGAGGTTTACATCGTGATATAGCTAGTTTTGATTTTGGGTTAAGTTTTGAAGATTTGGTTGTTTGGGATTTCCGGCCGATTCTACTGTTTACTTTACACGGTTTAGCTTCTCCTTCGGTCCAATTTGTTTCTGAATTGTGTATTTCCACAATAAATTTCAATTTTGAATTAGTGGAAGGAGTGGAGATGTAATACACAATTCCGAAAAATTGAAATGGCAGTTTATTTCGGCATGGTTTGATTTGCAGGTTGTTTCGGCATAGTTTGAAATTGCAGCTTGTTTCGGATATATTAGAACAACAACAGCCCATCGATTTTGTTTCAGTGATGGTTTAATGGAATGAAAGACCATTTATTTTTGTTCTGTAGGTGTTCGGTGCTGGTTTAAGGGAAAATTTTGCAAACAATACACCAAGTAAAGGCCACTAATAATTTCCATACATAATGTTTCAAACCGATCGTTTTGATACACGGACTTTCGAGCCCGACCCGCTTTGAAGACATGTCGTCACTGACGCCGTTTAGTCTTATGTCATTACTCATTTGTCAGAGGGTAATCTAGTACTTGTACCATTTTTTGACTTTGACACTCTCCCTCTCTTCCCCATGGCTGCGACCAGAAATTTTGCCAGTCCTTTACCTATTCTCTTGTTATCTTTCCTCCAAGCTCTTTTGTAACCAAACCCAATCCCAATATCATAGGAATTACTCCATAATTGTAAGTGAGCTCCATTATAAAGTTCATTTCTTCCGGCCTGAATCAGAGGAAAGCATTCGAGTACTTCTCTTCCGAAATATCCCTCTGCCGCAAACTGCAACAGCTTCTTCCCAAGAGCCTCAGTGTAAAACTTGATGGTGTGCTCCAGATCGCCGACGCGGTACACGGCGTTGAGGAGGCGGTGATTATCCTTCTTGGGCAATTCCAGAAGCTCCGAAGCGATGAATATCCTTATCAATTTTTTCTTCTATCGTCCGATTTATCAGAGTGAATGGGAGCCGTTGGATCCTCCCACGATTCTTCCTCCTCTCACCTTCACCTTCACCATCGTCGCTAGCTGCCGCCCACCTCCGCGTCTCCAGCGGTCGTAATTGAAACCTTGAATTCTCCAACAACAATATGAAATCAAATTTCAAATTTCTTGATCAAATTGGGTTTCTGCAATTGAAGGTGAGGGACTGGGTTCAATGCTTAGATCACACAAGTAAGGCGATAGAACTTACTTTGAATTTCTTGGATAGCTGGCCATGCCTGAAGCCAAAGCTTTGCCTTTGATAAAGAACACGATGAACAAGAGGGAAAGAAGATTCGCAGGGTTTTGTTACTAGTATATTTATTTTATTTTTTAACAGAGTTAAGCCTCCTCTGCTTCACTCTCGTACTCCATATCTTCCTCACTCACCGTAGCTATCAATTCAACTGTCATAGCAACGAAAACCCTAGATTGGAGTTGGAGATCTTGAACAGATGAACCCAATAGAGAGAAGATGTGCGAGGTGAGGATGAGAGATTAAAAATTAAAAAGTTTGGTTTCGGTGGAGAAGCTTGAGAATTGAAGGGTGTTGATTGATGGTAATGGTTGGAATTGCAGAATTGCAAAGGTGATAGAGATTTGGGAGGGGGGAAGACAGATGGGTGCCCATAGAGAGAGAGAGAGAGAGAGAGAGAGAGAACGGTGGGTGCCTAGAGGAAGAGAAAAGCCGGGTGCTCAGAGTAAAAACTTGAAGAGACCAAACTACCCCTTAAATTAGGCTAAACTAACGGCGTCATTGACGTCGTGTCTAGATAGTGGGTCGGGTTTCAGGTTTCATGTACCAAAATGCTCGGTTTGGAACTTTATGTATGAAAATTATTAGTGGCCTTTACTTGGTGTACTGTTTGCAAATTTTCTCCTGGTTTAATGGAAGACACTGTACAGACCTCCAACAATATGGAGGATTTGCTACATCACCAAGCATAAGTAACACCCTCTTGAGGGGCCCTCAAGCCATGGTGGGGTCCAACCGAGACATGCATCCAAAAGCCCGATGTCCAAGCTACGCCACGGTAGTCGGAAGCAGCCAATACCTCGCCGGGAAGCCACCTTCCCGGCATTGCCAACATGCCTCCATAATATGACTTCTACACTAGAATAGTGGGTTTAACATCCCACATGGAAGAAAATGTAAGATGGAGGTAGGCCTCCTCAAAAAGCCCGCGGATCAAGTGGGCAGAAGGAGGCCCGCCGGCCCTAAGGGCTAAAAGCCCTGCCTGGCCAGTTAAAAAGCCCGCCTCGGTGGGTAGTGGGCAGGCCCGCCAAAAGCCAGCAAAAACCCTGCCCAGCCCGCCAAAGGCCTGCTAAAGTTTGACCTAGTGGATCGAATTCAAAACGAGAACAAAATTGGCTGAATTTTCTACAACCACCATAAAACATTACAATCTCTCCATCGAGCGGTTGGTTTCTCCGAATTTATTTTCCACTTCATGGTTGCTTTAGAATGAACCTCAACAATTTAAATGTAATGTATAAGTCATACAACTTTAGGAGGAAAATTGGTATAGGCCAATGTGTTTGTAATTAAAATTAAATTTTTTTTTATCTCATTTCCACACACATCCATCGATGGAATATTTACAAACGTGATGTGAAAAAATAAGCACGTTTACGGTGGTCATGTCACCGGTCAACCAAGAAAACATACAAGTGACGACGGTTGACCAATTCGATCGGATTCGAAAATATGGAGAAATTGGCTAAATTTTTTACCACACTCTTAATTTATTTTAATAATGTCATCCAACGGTCTATTTTTCCATTTTCTTTGAATTGATAGGGGTTGCTCTTTGGGGTGTATGATATATAGATATAGGTTTATAAGAGTAACTAAATTTGACCTAGTTGATCGAATTCGAAACGAGAATCAAATTAGCTGAATTTTTTACAATCACCATAAAACATTACAATCTCTCAATCGAGCGGTTGATTTCTCTAAATTCATTTTCCACTTCATAGTTGCTTTAGAATGAACCTCAACAATTTAAATGCAATATACAAGTCATACAACTTTAGGAGGCAAATTAATATAGGCCAACATCTTTGTAATTAAAATTGAAATTTTTATCTTATGTCCACGCACATCTATCGATGAAATATTTACAGACGTGATGTGAAAAAATAAGCACGTTTCGCGGTCGTCATGCCATCGGTCAACCAAGAAAACATACAAGTGACAACGGTTGACCAATTCGATGGGATTCGAAAATATGGTGAAATTGGCTAAATTTTTTACCACACTCATAATTTATTGTAATAATCTCATCCAATGGTCCATTTTTCCATTTTCTTTGAATTGATAGGGGTTGCTCTTTGGAGTGTATGATATATAAATATAAGTTTATAAAAAATATTATCTTTAAAGATTTATTTGTAAATAAAGCCCGCAAGGCCCGATCCAAAAAAACCCGCAAGGCTTAGCCCGGCCAGGCCCGAAAAAGCCCGCGAGGCCCGTATTAAATGGATGGGCTTGGATCCTTCAATTTACAATAAAGCCCGGCCCGGCCCGCTACTATTTAAAAATGGAGTAAGGCCCAACCCGGTCTGTCCCAAGCCAGCTACCAATGGGCCGGGCTCGGCCCGGCCCGGCCCGTTGATGAGGCCTAGATGGAGGGGTTCCCTTACCTATAAAAGGGACCCTTCCTCCTCCTTAAAAACCATCCCATTACACACTTTGTAATCCCTTTGGGCCGCAAGGCCCAAACACATATAGTACAATATTCAAGTGGACGTAGTCTCCCGGTAAGGCGGAGACGAACCACTATAATTTGCTTGTGTCGCTCTCTCTCTCTCTAAAGCTAATTAGAGACCCCCTCGGATCTCTAACGTTAACATTGGCGCTAGAAGCACACAGCCTTCCTTGCCTTGTATTCCCAATCAAGCCTTACATCAGCCGCTATCCATCCTTGGCGGTAACAACAAAAATTCAAACATAAATTTGTTCCCAGTGCTTGCAAAGTTGCAGGGTTTCAAGGAAAAACGAAGTCAACGTAACACCCGCTCAAAACTTGAGCTCAGTCAACACCAATCAAGGTTGGTCAACGCTGCACCATTCAAAAAAAAAATTAGCAACTTGGGTGTCCAACCTTCTGCGGTCCGCCGAAGTCAAGCGACACACTGGCCTCTCACGCTAACATCATGCTACGAGTTTCAATCCCAGCGGAGTGAGGATCCCAGCATCAGTTGCAATCCCAGCGGAGCTTCAATCCCAGCGGAGTATGAGGATCCCAGCATCAGTTGCAATCCCAGGGGAGTCTAATCCCAGCGGAGCTTCAATCCTAGCAGAGTATGAAGATCCCAGCATCAGTTGCAATCCCAGCAAAGTTCAAGCGTAGCGGAGCTTCAATCCCAGCGGAGTATGAGGATCCTAGCATCAGTTGCAATCCCGTGTCTTGCCCACGGCATTCCTGACCAAAGCAAACTATTTGCTGTCATTCGCCGATCACATGCAGCATCATGCTTGGACAACTCCAACATGATTTGGGTACTTACATCAATTCCAACTCCCACTCGCTCCAAATCGGCATGAGATAAGTAACTATATCTTATCTTTTACACTCTTGCAATTAAAGCCATTGCCATGCCTTTACATGCTTTTACTACTTTTAAGCATGCCTACAAATATATCACACTTGATATGCTTTTACATGCTTCCATGACTTTAAGCATGCTTACAACTTGCGTCAATTTTAGTAGAACACCTACTAAGCTTACATACTATCGCCATGCCTTAACATGTCCCCATGATCCTTAAACATGTCTACAAAAATACAAAATGTTATTAGCAACTTTACTACAGGTACATGCTATACAACTATGCCATGCTTCTATTTAATTGCAACTCAATTAAATAAACATGTGTTGCTTACTTAGACAAACTATGCCATGCTTATTTGTTGTCCATACAATTAGTAAGGTTTACATGTACAATATATGTAAAATATTTTGTCTAGCCTCTTGACCACCATATTTTGTTAAAACCTCCCCAAGGGAAGGAGACCTAAACGGGACTAAAGGCTCCACGAGTCTATGGTTCACGACCAACCGCCAAGCGGTAAGGCAACGCCTCATAATGACAATGACCGCTACGCGGCATTGAATCAAGCTTTTCTCCTCCGGGAAAGAGTAAAGGGACCGGTTAACGCAACCCACGGCAGCCATTGATTTGGCTGTTAACCCTCGACGCTTGGGTATCAAAGATTAGGTTTGCTACCTAACACCTATTACTCATACGCAGCTCCCCTCATCAAACAATTTTCCGACCATACGGAGGTCTATAGCCAGGAGTTTGGGACTCCTCAGATGGCCTAGCAGGGGGCCCACTCGAAAGGGCATAAGTGCTCGCTCCGACAAAATTCTAGATGGACGACGCACTTGCACTAATTATGCTCGACATACAGCCCAACATAATTAGCAACTGTTACGCTCATGCCTCAGGGCATCACCTTCGAGCTACCCATTAATGCCTCAGGGCATCACCCCCGAGCTTTCACGCTCTTGCCTCAGCGGCACAGCCGAGCTTTCACGCTCTTGCCTCAGCGGTGCCCCCGAGCTTTCACGCTCTTGCCTCAGCGGCACCGCTGAGCTCTAACGCTCATGCCTCCGCGGCACCCCCGAGCTTTTCGTTCACTAGTTCTAACTCTCATGCCTCCGTGGCACCCCCGAGCTTCGTGCTCATGCCTTCACGGCATCCCCGAGCTTCTCGCTCATGAGCTCTAACACTCATGCCTCTGCAGCACCCCCGAGCTTCTCGCTCAAGCCTTCACGGCATCCTTGAGCTTCTCGCTCATGAGCTCTAAAGCTCATGCCTCAGCGGCACCCCCGAGCTTGTCACTCATGAGCTCTAACTCTCATGCCTCCGCGGCACCCCCAAGCTTCGCGCTCATGGCTTCACGGCATCCCCGAGCTTCTCGCTCACGAGATCTAAGGCTCATACCTCCGCGGCACCCGCGAGCTTTCGCTCATGCCTTCCCAGCAACCATCGAGCTTTCCGCTCATGCCTTCCCGGCACCCCCGAACTTTCCCCTCACGCCTTCCTGACACCCTCGAGCTTTTCGTTCACTCCTTCCCGGCACCCCTGAGCTTTCCGCTCATGCCTTCCCGGCACCCCCGAGCTTACCGCTCACGAGCTTTCCACTCATCCCTTCCCGGCACCCCCTAGCTTTCCGCTCATGCCTTCCCGGCACCCCCGAGCTTACCGCTCACGAGCTTTCCACTCATCCCTTCCCGGCACCCCCTAGCTTTCCGCTCATGCCTTCCCGGCACCCCCGAGCTTACCGCTCACGAGCTTTCCACTCATCCCTTCCCGGCACCCCCTAGCTTTCCGCTCATGCCTTCCCGGCACCCCCGAGCTTACCTCTCACGAGCTTTCCGCTCATGCCTTCCCCGCACCCCTGAGGTTCCCGCTCACGAGCTTTCCTCTCATGCCTTCCCAGCAACCCCTGAGCTTTTGCTCACGCCTTCCCGGCACTCCCGAGCTTCCCTCTCACGAGCTCTAACGCTCACCCCTCCCTAACAATCCTGAGATTTACACTCATGTCTCCTCGACATAATACACATTAATGGAACATTGAATTCTTCTACCATTTGTCGTTTGCAACAAATCGAATTCTTTTCGCTTTCCATTAATACTAGTAACAACCAAACAAACATAAGCATTCGCGTATTCATCGTTCACGAATTACAAACGTTTGCCTTCACGGTACTCATGCAACTTACACCGAGCGTAACCTCGTCAACTCGACTTCATTCATTTTCTTGCGAGCACCACGCCCATTCATATGCAATTCATATGCTTATTCGTGATATATTCACGCAACCATACGCGTTCTCGATTTTGTACGTCATAACCGATCATACTCGGCGCCATTCACATGTATCATGCACCTCGTACATTCGTATATGCCAACGCATATCAATGCAACTCACATTTGTTGCCCAACACAACAAGCATTCTACATATGTGCGCTTTTGTCTTTGTTGTGCAAGTTAACGAGTCCCTTTTTGGTTACGGAGTTCGGGGACTTGTAGGGCTAGGCTCCTCTCGGAAGTTACTTATGCTCGATGACATCATGTGTATAACTCCCCAACTAAGAAGCTCCTCTTACTTGGGGACTTCGAGACTTGTACATACCTCCAACAATATGGAGGATTTGCTACATCCCCAAGCATAAGTAACACCCTCTTGGGGGGGCCCTCAAGCCATGGTGGGGTCCAACCGAGACATGCATCCAGGAGCTCGATGTCCAAGCTACGCCACGGTAGTCGGAAGTGACCAATACCTCGCCTGGAAGCCACCTTCCCACCATTTCCAACATGCCTCCATAATATGACTTCTACACTAGAATAGTGGGTTTAACATCCCACATGGAAGAAAATGTAAGATGGAGGGGTTCCCTTACTTATAAAAGGGACCCCTCCTCCTCCTTAAACACCATCCCATTACACACTTTGTAATCCCGGCCCAAACACATATAGTACAATATTCAAGTAGACGTAGTCTCCCGCTAAGGCGGAGACGAACCACTATACTTTGCTTGTGTCGTTCTCTCTCTTTCTCTCTTTAAAGCTAACTAGAGACCCCCTCGGATCTCTAACGTTAACAAACAAAAAATCGATCTTCATAACTAACGTGGCCCAACCCATCCACCCATTTAGTCTGCCTAACCAGCCGCGGTTAAGTGACCGTGCGTGGTGCTCACGCGCCGAATTTCTGTTTGGTGCAGATGGATCTTGGTCCACCCATTTAGTCTGCCTAACCAGCCGCGGTTAAGTGATCGTGTGTGGTGCTCACGCGCCGAATTTCTGTTTGGTGCAGGTGGATCTTGGTCCACGGAAAACTCTTCGCTTTATTTACATGATTTATCTTTCCGCAAATTGAGAATATGGAAGGGACGCAAGCGGTGATGGAGATGTGCCTCTAATTTCTTAAAAAACTATTAATTACGTGAGCATGATGGAGACACCTCTTTTTAATATTCCAAATGATTGATAATACTCTGTCATTTATATAATCAAAGGCCCATAATTTATTTCAATAATCCAACCTGTGAAGCCGACGCCATATCCGACCGGGTCAACCTCTTCTACCGCGTCTTCTTAGTCTTTTGTAAAATCTTTCTTGGACTAAATACTGTTTAGTCCTTGAGCTTTTGACCATAAAACACTTCAGTCCCGGACCTTCTAATTTCACACGTTTAGTCCCTGTACTTCAAAATTTCAGACCAATAGGTCATTGCCGTCTAAAAGTCTCAGCGAAATGTCTATTATGCCCTCAGTTCTTTTTTTTTTAAATAAATTTATTCCTTTCTCTTTTTTTTTTTATTAATTTTTTTTTCAAACAGAAAGAAAGAAAGGGAAAAAAAATTCATTTTCCAAAAAAAATTAAAATAATTAATTAATTAAAAAAATGAGGGCATAATAGACATTTCGCCTCCACTTTTAGACGGCAAGGACCTATTAGTCTAAAATTTTGAAGTACAGGGACTAAACGTGTGAAATTAGAAGGTCAGAGACTGAAGTGTTTTATGGCTAAATGCTCAAGGACTAAACAGTATTTAGTCCATCTTTCTTTATCTCAGCTTGCTGATTTTACATAAACTACTAGGTCTCAAATTAATAATTTTGAAACAAGATTTTGGCCACTTTAGTAATCACACAAGTTTTGGTTTATATTTGGGATAAATTGTAAATTAACAAGCATAATTAAAATAATTCATTCTTATACCAATTCATTTTATTCTCTCTCATTCAGGTAGTATTTGATTCATGAATTTCTCCATTCCAAGTAAGTACACGTGTGATTAGTGTAGAGTGTTTCAAGCATCATAAATAGATTTAGATAGAAGAGTTGTGTTATAATAAGATATGTAGAAGCAATCTAGGTCTCCATGCATGAACAATAACTTGGATGTTTCAGGCCACACCTCAAACACCAAAAACAGCAGCTCTCCTGCCTATCTCAACACACCTTCACTTCAAGGTTGAGCCAATAACCCAAAAACCTACATCACCAAAACCCCAAAGCAAAATTCTTTCAACTCATCACGAAAACCCACTCTTTCAACCCCAATCAAATTTGACGAACTGTAAATCCAAAGAACACCCAACAAAGAAATCCTAAATGGAAGAAACACAGACGCAATCATAACATGCAACATCAGAACTTAAATTACCCGCAACCGATTGCGCAATCCTTAGCAAACTGTGTAACAGGAAAAATGGAATCAGACTTGTACATGCTAACAAACAACACCACTTCCTTCACTATCTACCTCTCGGTGGATGAAGTAGCATAGACACGATAGCACTGAGCAGCACTCTAGGTGTCAAAGTAAGAAACAACACACACTGAGCAGCAGAGCAGCAACCCAGGTGTCGAAGAAAATGAATTCCCTTCACACACACACACACACACACTCTCTCTCTCTCTCTCTCTCTCTCTGGAGCGAAGAAGAAAGACACGGGAGCTTTGAGATGATAGACAGGTGTCGGACAACAGAGATGAAGTGGGGGCAAAATCATATTTTCATTCATGATCGGCTCGGCTCAAGTCGACACTGTTTCCAAGCCGATAAACAGTGCATTGACAAAATAGTATATAATAAATGTGTGAATAGTTTGTAATTATTCATTTGTCCTTCATAATTTCTATAAAAAAATATCAATTAGGTGAGCATGATGGAGACACATCTTTTTAATATTCCAAATGATGATAATACTCTGTCATTTATATAATCAAAGACCCACAATTTATTTCAATAATCCAACTTGTGAAGCCGACGCCATGTCCGACCGGGTCAACCTCTTCTATCGCGTCTTCTTAGTCTTCTGTAAAATCTTTCTCTATCTCAGCTGGCTGATTTTACATGAACTACTCGGTCTCAAATTAAAAATATTGAAACAAAGTTTTGGCCAATTTACTAATCATCTTACTCTCCAAATTATCAAATTAGGACATACCAAATATCAAATAAATTTTGTAACTTGATAATATCTTCAATTCCAAAATGGATTTTGGGAAGTTGCAGATAGTTAATGCTGATTTATCTATATCATCGATCCAGAAAGAACAAGTAGTAAAACAAGGTGTAGGCTGGAAGCCACTAAAAGGGTTTAAACACCAAAGTCGTTCCCGTACCACTTCATTGTAAAGCATCCAAGCATCATTCAAGCAACCAAGTACAGTAAAATAAGAAATAATCGAGTTCCATGACGATAAGTCATGATCATTCATTGAATCAAAAGCAGCTTTAGCTAATTCTATTCTGCCATTTCTGGGGAGTACATGCTAATAAGGGAATTGCATATTGACAAATTCAATTCTAATTTCCATCTTAAAACATACCCATTAATTTGCTTTCCTTCATTGAGAGCTCTCACTCTCCCACAAGCTTGAAGTGCATTGATAATTGTACAACTATGGGGTTTAGCAAATGACAATTGCATATTCCTGAACAATTCTAGAACCTTCACCCATCTCCTCTTCTTCGAGTTGAGCTTGATTACCTCATCCCACAACATATCTTCTCTCTTAGGCGTTTCATCAAATAACTGGCAGGCACTTTCTATGCCCCAACAGGTCCCATAAAAATTAATCAATGCACAATTCAAATACACATCCAAATCAAATGCCCTTTTGATCAAATAAGCATGAATTTCCAACCAAACCACAAATCCTTAAATTTCCCAAGGTTGAAAAGCAAGGCTTGAGAGCATTGAAAACAGGTCATCCAAAGGTTGTGGGTGTTTTGGTTTTGGGTGGTGTTAATTTGTTTGACTTTTGATGAAGATAGGATTTTTGGGTTGTTGTTGACTTTTGTTGGCTTTTGAAGATCTGGGTGCTTGAGGATTGTTTTGAGCTGGTTTTGATTCTGGGTTTTCTTTGTCCTGGCTGAATTGGCTCAGTTGAGTAGTTAAGCAAGGCTTCTCACGTTGTCCCCAAATTACCCCTAAGGTAAGAAACCAATTCACTAATAAATCTGTACGTGTTGACCCAGTCAACTTGAACGGCTGACTAACGGACGTTGGGTTGTTGATTAAGTTTGCCACCTCCCTCTTCTTAGTCGTTTGCAAAGTCTTTCTTTGTCTCAGCTTGCTCATATTTTTAAGTAGACCGCCTCAAATTTTGTCTGATCTAGATCTATAAATCACAATGGAACTTGCAAGCTAGCTAAGCTATACCCTGCAGAATTTTTAAGACCGTCCCACAACTTCAATCTGTGAGTATTTACATTGTTTCATTATTCTTAATCTTTGTTCGCTTTCGCATATGCTTGACACAAATATTAATTACCAGTTATATTGACAGATTAAGCATGGAAAGTTCCAAAGTTGCACCAAGTGCCATTGTTCTTGAACTTCTAAACATGGATAACTATGAGGAATGGAGTCTTCGTGTCAAGACCTACTTGTTAGCTGAGGGTCTTTGGAAAGTTGTTGAAGCCACCGCTGATGCTCCTATACTAGAAGATGATGAAGAAAGGTTTGATGCTTGGACTATGCAGAATGCAAAAGCTTTACATGTAATTCATATTTCTTGTGGGTCTGCAATTTTTCCACTTATCAGTGACATCACGAGCGCCAGAGTTGCTTGGGATATGTTGGCAAGGAAGTTAACAGCAACCTATCTGAAATACACAGGTACTACTGTCTCTTGTCGAGAATTCAAATATAGATCGAAGTGAAGGAAACTAATTAATTTCAATTACCCGTAAGCGTAGCTGTATGATTAGGTACTTAATTACTCCTAGTCAATGAGCAATAATTCGTATCCGAAGACTATTGATTGATCACAATATCAAGATTTTGAACATTGAATGCCAAATGTATCTACTTGCTATATGACCATCTTAGTAATAAAAAGTGTCTTATATTCTCTCTCACTTATTTCTCTCAAATGCACAAAATTTGAAAATAAAATAAAATTTTTAACAACCTTAAAATCTCTTACTTGATTAGCCATTTATAAATTACTTAAAATGAACGAGATAAAAAAAAGAGCACAAGAAAACATGCTTGACCTTTGGCCTCATTTTTTTTAAATACAAGTTAATTTACCATTTTATCTTTAAAAAGTCATAATATGACTAACATTTATGCACGTGTGTAATGTAGAATAACTTGTACCGAACTACCGATCAGTATTAAAGTGGATGATTCAGTATCAATAACTAGTTATTGTGTATTACGAGTTAGTTGAATAAACAAGATAGATTATTCAATCAATTGAAGAAGAAACAAAAATTTATTGAAGAGGCTGGCAATTGTTTTTCAGATGAGAGATCCGACTCGCCAGTTGATGGTGGTGGGCACGTGCATGATGAAAACAGGGAAATAGAGGAAGAAGAAGCAACTGATGGTATTTTACCCTATTTTTATATATATGTTTTTCCATCTATAAATGTAATTTTCTTTTGTCCAGGTGAAATTAATTAATAAACCTGGCAGCAGGACATGAAAACAACAATGGCTACACAGATCTTCACATGGCAGTCTTGAATGGGGACGTAGAGCTGGTACAGGGGATGATGCAGTTTTTGGAAGAGAAAGACTTGGAAATAAAAAACGGTGAAGGTTATACGGCCTTTTATTATGCGGTGGTGATGCCACGGGAAAATATTAAAATAGTTGAATGCCTGGTCCGAAAGAATAAGGCATTAGTTTCCACTTGCATCAATTATCCCCCTTATCAAAATGTACTTCCAGTTGTCCTAGGTGCATCGCACAACAATTGGGTAGTGGCCGACTATCTCTATAGTCAAACTCCAAAGGAAGCTCTGAAGCCAGAGAACGGTCCCAATGGCGCTGATATTATTACCACCTGTATTCTTAAGAAGAACTTTGGTAAGAGCATCAACTCATAAGACTTGAATATTCTGCTGTAAATATAATTCTTCTGATCTTTAACTCTACTATATGAGAAACATAGATATAGCATGGGATTTAATTCAGCGTTATCCAAAACTGGCCATCACTAAAGACTTTGCCGGAGCAACTCCCTTAATGTTGTTAGCTGGCATGCGCTCTGCATTCTTAAGTGGAACTCCGATGACTTTCTATAAACGATGGATATATCACTGTTAGTACTGCACTTTTTTTGCTCTCTGGATCTCTATTTTAAGTATTGTCCTATACATTAATTCACTATTGCACATTCGCATATTATAAATACCTTGTTTCTTTCATATGATCTTTATTTAAACAGGTTCGTAATACGGTACATTAATATACTGATAAATCAAGTAAATAGTTTGATTGAGAGGTAAACTGACTCCATGCATTCGTAGATTAGTTTGAGATTACTGTACCTCTGTATCGAACCAAGTCTATTTGACATATTGATACATTGATGTCCCGTAGAACTTTCATTCACAGAAATCTTTAAAACTTTAACTTTTGAGGTATCTCAAAGTAATGACTGGCTGGTTTGTTCCACTTCATAGGTATACATATAGAGGATTTTATCAGTTTTGATGCTTGTATAGATGTTCAAACACCTGAAATTGATGAAGAGAATCAAATGGATCTGATTGAGTCAGGTATGTTGCAATCAAGAAGTGCCACTCTAGTGACTTTGGATAAAATTAACTTCAAAAAAAAAAAAGTCTCAATGCTTCTGCTTATTTCCAGTATGTATTATGTCGATTTGTATTTTTTTTTTTTTATTATAATAAAGGAGAAAAAGTTATTTGGTGACATAATATAGACTCCCTCGTTCACGAAAGAGGTCTGAAAAAAAAATAAAAACTCGAGTCCTAACTAGTTGGGAAATTTGTGTCTAAGTTCTCTCTTATTTGGATACATCTAGTAGTATAAACCTATAATCTATAATCTAATTATTCAAACATTAATTCAATCTTCTTCTTCTTCTTCTTTTTTTTTTTTTTTTTTTTTTTTTTTTTTTTTTTGATTACAATGATAGGGATGACACCGTAAAATCCCAACTACTCCAACTAGAGAAGAGGATCTACTCATACCCCTATTATAGAACCGGCGCTTACAGATACCATGAGTTAGAGGTGGCAAACGGGCCGGCCTGGCCCATTTTAAGCTGGCTTAGTCGTGCTTCGTGCCGTGTTTGAGCCGGCCCAATTACTTAAACATTAAACTCGGTCCGACCCATGACCCGAGCCCATATCGTGCAGGGCCGTGCTCGTGCCGGGTCAATAAACGGGCCGTGCTTGTGCCTACCCACTATAAAGCACGATTTTAAAATCTTAATTTTAATAAATAAAAATTAATTTTATTTAACTATTTAGAAAATTAAATTAAATTAAGTTCTACAATATTTTTCTTAATCTTAGCTTTTTAAGATTAGTTTTCTAATATTTTTTATATTCCACTACAAGATAGAAAGAAAGAAAAAAATAACTCAAAATATATTGTTTGTAGTATATTATTGTGAGATTAATCTTTATTAATATAATGAAGATTTAGTATCATAATATTCTTTCCTTCATTCTATAGTTGTATTATTATGAGATTAGAAAAAATACTTTATGTCAAAACAAGGATATAATGTTTTATTTCACTATTTTGACAATATAAAGAAATAGCATTGGTGGAATTATCATGAGATTTTAAAAAAGAGGTATGATATTCAAATCTCATTATTGTGGTTTTTAAATATTTTTAAAAACAAAATGAAATTTTGTATTTGTAACGAGCCGGCCCACAATATGTCATGCTCGGGCCGGGCCGGGCCAATGGGCCAATATTCCTAGGCCCAACCCGGCCCGTTATTCTAACGTGCTCGGGTCGTGCCGGCCCACTAACGGGCTTGGGCCGTGCCGGGCCTCTTTTAAGCGTGCCGGTCCAGTGTCGTGCTTGTGCTTAGCGGCCCGTTTGCCACCTCTACCATGAGCCAACAGGGGCCCAACTCTAACCACATGAATCGCTTTTCTTTCGGGCTACAACCGATCAACTTTTTCTAGGAGTCTCGATAAATCCTTATAGCCAACCTTAAGAAGAAACTAACCCCCTTCCACATCATATACCAATACTGCCAGTATACGTGTAGGGACATCTCCCCATTACATTGACAACAAGAACACATCAAAATTAAAACAGCTAGTCCATGGAGATGACACCGTAACAATCGCACACCCAATAGGGAAGACCACCAAAACCCTCGCTCAAAGGAGGAGGGACTTATAAAACTAACCCAAAACCAAAACATAAAAACCTAATAAAATAAAGTACCAGGCTATGATGAACCACTTCCATCTTCCTCACCATTGACAAAAAACCACCGGCAAACCACCATGAGTGTAGCCTAATGAGCGCCCACCACCGAAGACACCCAAGCCATGTACTCTGCCACGACAATCTTGAGATCTCAGGCCACTACCATCCTCCTTGGCTGAACTCATTACCTACCTACTATGCAAATCCATTCCAAATTGAAATGAAACCAATCTGACCTCTCATCAATTCAAGATTCCCTTTCAAACACTCAATCCTCCATCCAGCCACATGCCTTAGAAACGAGACCAGTGTCGTATGATCCATGGCATGTCGCCACCACAATCCGGCCACTGACCACCTTCCCATCGCCGATAGCTGAGAACCTTTCACCAACGTTTGCGTTGCTGACTGAGATAGATGACAAAGCATACACAGCCAAGACCACCTAAAACTAGAGAAAAAGAAGAATCCTAAAGCCCTAGGAATCTAGCAGGCAACACCCACCACTCGTCTATGAGGCAAGAAGCCACCATAAACACGGGAGCACCGCCGGACAGGCTTCAACTCCAGCCTCTGTCTTTCCAACCCTTGTCTGCCCCTAGATCTCTCTCACCTATTTTCTCTGAGGAAAAAGTAGAGCAGCCCAACACGTGAATTCAATCTTTATAAATCACATCTACAAAAAAAAAATGTAAAAAGAAATCATTTATTCATACAATTGGATCAAACAATGATCTGTTGGTAATTAGAACGTCAACTTTCACTAGAACTTTTCATTTATTTGATATAACCGCATATGGAATGACTTTTGTCTGCATTTATTTTCTTTTAGAGAGATGATCTTCGAAAGTTAAATTAATTTTTCAACAGTTAGATTATAGAACTACACAGCCGAAAATATAAGAATATGAGAGAGCAGTATGGATACACAAGTTTAAAATGGTTAGATTATAGAACTACATTACCAAACTACATACACCTTTATTGCAACCTTACCAAGTATCAACCAAATTTGCTTGAGGGTGAATTTGATGCCACTTGATGTCGAAGAAGAGATTCTGGGAGCACCTTTCCTACTAGAAAAAAAACCCTTAAAGCAAATCCGTTGGTGGTATTTTAGCCTAGTTGTCAAGTTGGGTTGGCCCCAAAAGTTGAAAATTTTGAAGAAATCTAAGTCTAGGAAGAAATGATATCACCCGTCTCGAATTTCACTTTAAAATCTTAGGTGGTTTTGTGGGGTACATTTTAAGAATAACTCTACTGAAAATTCGGCGGAATTACCCCTAAAAATGGACAACTCAAAATCTGTGGGAGACAAAATTATCAAGAAAATATAAAGAAGATTCAAATTTGGGTTTTATAACAAAATTAAAAGATATTATGTAGTCCAACTATATTTTCTTTTATAATATATATGTCTTTTTTAGTCATTTCATTACCCATAAAATCTAATTTTAAATGTAAAAAAATTGGGTTGTGTAATAAGTATATAAGATTGTGAGAATAATTTTTTTTATACAATAAGCAGAAAAATTAAATAATGAAATAGTATAGAAAAATAAATTGTGATCCCAACTCTGACCTAACAAGTAGAAGCAACCATAAAAAAATGAGTGAATAGTAACTAATACAGTGCTCCAGTAATTCAACAAGTGGACTTGCTCTTATATTGGAATAGTTGCAAGGTGAGATACTGAGATTAACAAGACCGCAGTCATTTTGTAGGGCTGGGCAAAAATGCATTGCGTTGGCGCCAATGGCCACGGTATTTTTACTATGACGCTGGCAAGGCTAGGGGTAATGTTTATTATGAGCTGCCCCGAGCATAGTGCAAAGCCCTAATGCGTCTATTTCAAATGGGTCGAGCCAACCGAGTCAGGCCTTTAATAGTGGAATGTTTAATGAATAAGCCAATAGAGTTAATGATACAATTATTCGTGGTGGGCTATGTCGCTATGACTTATTTATTTTTGGGATAATGACCATTTACACAATTTTATCCTAAAAATTGACTTACTCCACTAAGAGTTTTTTACTCCCATTTACCCAATCTAACATCTATTGACAGTATTGTCCTCATTTTAATTAATAAATTACACTCATCTCTCTCTCCCCCCCCCTCCCCTCTTCGATCTATTTTCTCTCTCTCTCTCTCTCTCTTCCTTCCCAGCCAAGTCGACTCAGCGACCACCGTCAGCCTCGAAGACGCTGGATGAGGAATGGATGGCGATTGACGTATGAGGCGGCCGGGGATGGAGATTTCGGCTTCCCCGCACCAGATCCAGAAGGGCATATTGACCAAGAAGCATCACGCCCCAATCCTCGACCCGGTGGCGCGATACCACAAGCACGGGGTGGGCCCTGACAAGTGCATCTCCGATTGCGAGCATCGCTGCCACGAGAAGAAAACCTCTGATGCTCCACCGCCACCCCAGGGTCGTCATTAGACCTCCGAAGCTCCACGCGCCAGCTAGAGTTTGGGTCCTAGCTTTGCTCCTGCTCGGGGCTCTGACACCGTCGTTCAGGCTTCTCTCTTTCTGGTAAAATGCGTAGGAGGCCTCTAACGTCATCCATGTTGTTGCGGTGGTTTGTTTCTCCAAAAAATTGGCCGATTTCAATATGGGATGTTGCTAGTAGTGATTGTTTTGTTTATTATGATTTGGTTGGGTAATAATAAGATTATTGGGGGATAATAATAAGATTATTGGGGGGCAAAAAAATGATTATTGGAAGGCAATAATAAGATTATTGGGGGCCAATAAAAAGATTATTGCAGGATAATAATAAGATTATTGGGGAGCAATAAAGTTGGACGCCAGATTCCGGTCACCGGATTCCGTTCACCTGTCCGATCACCATAGTCCGACCGCCGGTCATCAGAATCCGGCAGCTGTCACGGAATCCCGCGACAGCCTACTGGAGTCCGGCAAAGTGTCTCTCTAAGTGACAAAGGAAGAGAGGGCAAAATTGTCCTAAAAATAAATAAAAAAGAATAAAAAAATAACTTAATTGGGTATTAGGGCAAAAAATATATATAATATTGTGTAAGTGGGCAATCTGAGTGTTTGGGTAAGTGGGGTTAATTAACTCCAAAATTGTGTAAATGGTCATTATTTTTTTTTATAAAATCAACACATTATTCTAGTCATGAGGAAAAAAAAAAAATTAATAGACGGATAGTTTCATAACAGCCAAATGAATAAAACATGTTTCTAACAATTTTTAATCCAGGACTCTGGGGTAATCTGTATCACTGTCACTTGCATTTTATATATGTGTGTGTAAACTTCTAGCTTACTTATTAGAGGTGTAATGAGGCTATTATATGAACTGAGGTACTGAACCTTCATATTTGTCTCGTTTTGGTACTTCCCTTGGACCAGCAATGGGAAGGCGCGTCAAGCTGCCCTTGTGGCAACGTATTCGGACCCGCTGCAATGCAGTTAGGAGTTTTTTCCAAGAACTTCTTATAACTCTCCTTAAACTATTGGGTATGCAAATTAAATCCATTCTTCTTCTTTTTTTGTCATATTTATTTCAATTATTATCAATGCTTTTAAGATGTAGTTACTATTGTTTCATCAATGTCTTCCCAGGAATATTCGATCACATATATGAAATGAAATCCGTCCATGTTCGGGTTCTTCAACTTCTAAAATGCATGTCTAAAGTGACAACATGTGATATTAGACAGTTGCATGATAGTGTGGTGCAAAGAGCAATCTTCCGGGCCATACAGTATGGCCACATTGAGTTTGTTACTATTCTAGTTATGCAAAATCGATATACAAATGCTGAGGACATTTGTGATAAAAGAGGCAGAAACTTCTTAAATTTTGCCATTGAATGTCGTCAAGAAAAGGTTTATAACCTTATACATGATTTGGATGAATCATTTATAAATTTCACGACAAAATCGACAGATATCTTTCAAAACTCTATGCTACATATAGCAGGGACTTTATCCTCTTCAATACAGTTTAATCACATCCGAGATGCAGCTCTACAAATGCAAAAAGAATTACAATGGTTCAAGGTTAGAATTTTTATACTAAGTATTTATCCTCCGTTTTTCTTGTGTAAATACTAATACATTAATATTATATATTTTTTTAATAAAATAACCCATATGTAAGCTGTGAAATTACAGGTCGCTCATAAATATTTTCACAAATGGCTAATTGTTGTATATTCTTAATTGTTATAGAACTAATTAAAAAAAGAACAAGTATAAAAGTATATAATTTTTAGTTCTATCTGAAAAAGAAAAATTAAAGTGATATTACTAACATAGAACATTCAGTTACAGTACTTTCACTAACAAGGAATATAAATACAGGAGGTGGAGAGTATGGTATCTCCTGGTCTACGTGAGCTTGTAAACTTTTTAGACAACATGACAGGACATGAATTATTCACCAAGAATCACAAGGAAATGGTAAAGGAGGGAGAAAAATCGATGAAAGAGACAGCAAGTTCTTGTACAGTTGTGGGTGCTCTCATTATTACGATAATGTTTGGTGCAGCATTTTCAGTTGCTGGTGGAAATAACCAAAATACAGGCTTTCCAATGTTTTTAGATGACAAATTGTTTATGGTATTTATAGTTTCAGATGCTATATCGCTCTTTGCTTCCACAACTTCAGTAATGATATTTTTGGGTATCTTGACGTCACGCTATGCAGAAAAAGATTTCCTTACATCTTTGCCTACAAAGATGATGGTAGGCCTTTTGACTCTGTTTTTCTCTATTGCCACCATGATGGTTGCGTTTTCGACTACTCTAATCATTATGCTCCACGACAAATATTCATGGATTGTTGTTCCAATCATTTCGCTTGCTTGCATTCCAATCACCTCATTTGTATGGATGCAATTTCCTTTACTTAAAGAGATTTGCGTTTCAACTTATGGACCTGGAATATTTCGTAAGAGACGTAGCCTTTCCCGGAGGCACAGATTGAAGATGTTCTATGCAAGGATGAAAGGAAAAGTTGTGAAAGCATTTAGCCTTAGGTCGAAGAACAAAGTTTGAATACACTACTTATGCTATGCAATGTCGAGTCTAGATTCGATTATAACAGTTTGAGGAAGCTTTTATGACATGTAAACAATGAAACGTAAGAACTTATGGTCAAGTTTCTAAATTGGATGATTTTGCTTGTACTTGATGAATTGGATTTTGTTATGTACTTTATCAATGCTAAGTTCCCTGATACATCTCAATACGTGTTTCAGATCAATCAAGAGATTTTAAGCAAACCTTTGATTTTTTTTTTCATTTATATTATAATGAATTAATATAGAAAACAATTTATTGAGAGCAGTTCCTTTGGTCAGAGTCCAACTATATGCTTAGTGATACTGATGGTGTTTCTGATCTAACATCTCTGCCGCCAGCGACCATGATCTTTTCTTATTGTAACGCACTACTGCAACACTGGGGGCTAATTTGGTTGGTGGGTTTTTGGAGATCGATAAGAGGGATTTGCGGCGGTGCAAGATCCAATTCCGGATCGAGTTGTTTTTTCTGGTTTGAGAAACTCACAAGGAGGTTGCAAGACTTGTAATTTATTTAGTATTATCAATATTGGACGTGCCAAGACATTTAAATTCTTACATCAATACTAATTTTATGGCATGTTTACTTACTTGGAATGGGAGGGAATGATTACGGGGTAAAAACATTCATGTGTTTACTAACACATAAAGGAATCGGAATGATTCCGGGTAAAAGAATTCTTGCGTTTACTAACACATGAAGGAATCAGAATGGATGTAGGTCCCACCTCCTTATCAGGAATCGATTCCCGAATACTCAGGAATTCGATTACGAAGGGGGGAGATGGGTTTAGGAATCATTCCTCCGGAATCAATACCGATTCCTTTCTTCTCTCATTCCACTTGTCTCCGATTCATGATTATTTTCCATTCCAAGTAAGTAAACATGCCATTAGATTAGTTATATTATATTTAAGGGGTAAGAAGGTAAATAATGAAATTAAAATTTAAAAGATAAGACAAAAAATTTTCCACTCTCCCTAGGTAATTTCCACCTTTTCGATAACATTCCATACTCAAGCACATCTTAGCAATTGCTAACACGTCTTTTTTTTTTTTGGTTTTTTTGGTTGTCTGTAATTAGACAATACCGATCACACGTGAAATGACTATCCGCCATTTTTCGCACGGGCGCTCTTTATTAATTGTATGTTTCTGCAAAGATTTATGCAAATATTCAGCTCTTTTGGTTGTTAACACTCATTATAGATGGTAGAGCCAGCAGTGGATCCATGTACAAGTCTACCTATGCTGCAACCCAACACATATTTATCTAAGGACTAATTTCAATTTACCTTTCTGAGATTTGGATCTTATATCATGTTAGTCCATGTGGTTTCAATTTAATCAGTAATACCCTTTAATTTCGTCAGTCGTGTTCAATTTCATTTGCTCCTTCCAAATTGAACATTAATTATAACGATGAAGCCCACTTCAGAGGGCTAAAATAGTTATTTCAAGACCAAAAAACAAAACCACGACCAAAAAACCCCATGTTCTTGTTCCCCTGATCCTCCTCTCCTCAACAATCATGTCAATCTCCGACCCACCCCCCTTACTCCGACCAACCTGACTCCGACCCGGATCGAGATTATCATCATGCTAGTGTAGTCGAGGAGCAGCTTGAGGAAAATACATCAGCTAGTTAAACCCGCAAAAATGGGAAGGTTTTGCTACTCTCTCAAAGCTACTGCTAAATCCTTTTAGAGTAAGGTCATAGATAGGTTCTTGATGCAGATTAAAGATGAAGGGATGGTTTTAGAGGCAAATAGCAGCACGAATCCATCATCCAAAAACCTCGCAATCGGAGGCCTCCCCAAATCCATCACAACCTCAATTAGGGGAGCGAATAATCAAGTCCAAGTTCAATTTATATTATTCAGAAAACCCATTTGAAGATGCAAGATACGTCTTTCATAGAGATTTTTGATGTTGTATTGTAATTGAAGCCTCTGATTGCGATTGCGAGGATTGAAATGCTTGATGTTACTTTACAAATGGAAGAAAATGAGGCAATGCAATCTCAAAAAGGAAACAAAACCCAAAAAGGCAGAGACCTTTTTCACTTCGAACTATCCAGACTAGGGCTGTCACTCGGTTGGTTCGAATCGATTATAGATATTACCAACTTCAAAACCAAAGCTTTCGGTTTCAAAATTGAGCTACCAATTACCAACCAAAATTTTCGGTTTTTAATCATAACTACCAAATTCGGTATTTCGGTTTTCGGTATTACCAACTTTAGAACAACTAATTCTTTGTAATTAAAATTAGAATGAACAAAACTAGGTTCTTCAATTTTATAGTCGTAAACTTTGTAATCATCTTCTAATTATAGCTTTCTTTTGTATATATGACATCAAGTTTGAGTCATTTTCAATAAAACTAGGTAATTTAACCATCTTTAACTAAGTTACTTAAAATACATGTACTATTAATGTAGTATTTGTAGTAATGTTCATACTATTATGAAAATTTTTATGTTTACTTCTTAATATACATGTATGTGTATTGAAAACCATAGTATATAAAGCTAATATTTAGATAATCGGTAGATTCGGTATTTACTAAAACCAAACCAACTTTTTTCGGTAATTTTCGATTTCGGTTTTATTGGTCTCAGTTACCAAAAATTCGGTTTACCAAATTTAAAACATCGGTTGGTATTCGGTCGGTTTGGTAATTACCAAACCAAGTGGCAGCCCTAATCCAGACCCATCATCATCTAGAGCTTCACTGTTCTCCATACCCAATGGATCAAATCCCAGATCAGTTTCACCACTATGTTCATCAAAAGTCCCAATTTTTACATAACCAATATCAAATTTCACTTTAGTCACACAACCAACGCCGGAAAGCCTAGAAGTACACGATCTTGATGAAAACAAATTAGGTATTCAACAGAATCTGAAAACAAAGATGAAATGAGGAAAAGTTTGAAGCTTTGGTTGGTTTTTTTCTGTGAGGAACTTTTTTTTTTTATCAAATAAGAACTTCATTAATGAAAACGAAGGGTACAATGAGTAATGGAAACAAAAGCTTCATAATGTGTTAATGTCTAAAAGTCTAGCGGTAGCCGGACCTTAGTTAACGCTGATCCGGTGGGCGGATCGATACTTGTGCTAATGTTGTAATCTCCGTTACCTGTCAAGTAAAATACAACGGGCGTCAGAGGGAGACCGCGCTGGGCGGTCTTCAACTCTCCGATGCCTAAGTTAGTCAATGTATTTATGTTGACACAGTAACGGTAGGTAAGTATTGAATGCGTAATAAATGAGGAAAGATGAGAGAACCTTTTATAGGTGAGATAGAGACTGATCTTGTCTTTGTTTTCGATGTGGGACTGATATGCTTCAGTTCCCAGCTTCAGAGGCTTCTGATGCTATCTTGACGCGGCGCGTGGCGGCGCGTCGGTGGCGATCTGGAGGCGGTCCGACGCCGAGGCTGTAGCCCACCTGGCAGTGTGTTCGCATGTCATTCCTTTGGTTGGAATCAGTACCTTTGGCGGTACAATGAGCGTGGCTCATTATAGCTAATTATGCTTGCAAATGTACATGTATGTACAACACCCAAATGCCATTGATCATGATTATCATTGAGCCCAAAGCATTTACACAACAATCAAGATTGTTTCCTGGTTTTGTACTTTGGTTAATGTACTTCTGATTTCAACCATTAAGGTCCCGTAGTTTAGTTACACTTACTATCAACTTCAATGGATTGAAATGATAGATCTATCACCTTAGGTTCTGATCTTATATTCTTACCTCAAAATTACCAAGTTGGACTGTTTTTACATTTTTACGTATCTTCATGTGATGGATATAACAAATTGAAGTTGGTTGTGAGCTTAACTAAACTATGAGACCTTGATTGCTAGAATTACAAGGATTAAAAATGTCATTAGGCCAAAACATAGGGTATTTTAGTAACTTTTTGAAATTACTTGGAGTATAGACCAGGCAGAGAACAGAAGGTACCCAACAGTTAGCAATAGGCCACCCTTTACCCAATCTCTTTCTGATGTAGTGGATAGAATTGTTGGGCCCTTATAGAGAACCACTACAAGAGCACCTGATATTGACACTAAAGTACCCATGACTTTGGCTTGAGTGTTGGTGCTTCTCAAACTCAGCCTTTCTGTCCTATTAATTGAGGCATCCACAAATGCACACCCAATTACATTAAAAGCTGCTTACAATAAGAGAAACAAGAACTAATGCATAAAAAATATCTGTTTTAATCAATCAAATAATAAAATAGTAAGCTAAATTAGAAGCTCTGGTCTATTAGTTGGCGGCAGTCACTAAACCAAAAAGAAAATATTATGATTCTATGGTCCAGGTTCACAAAAATTATAAGAAAAGCAAGTGATATTAACCTGAAGATGATGGCAAGTATGAATGTAAAAGTCGGAGTGAGGTTGCTCATAGCTGAAGCAAGAGTTGGCCAACCCCGTTCTGCTGTAGGACCAAAAACAGAGCTATTAAAAAATGAATGAAATAATAGAGGAACACATGAAATGCAACATAGTTAATATGAATGCAGTAAGCTATAGAAAGATGATTCAATAGAATAGACACCTACAATTTCTTGGTCATGTGAGGCAAGAATGGAGTATAAAGTTAAACAAAAGTTCTTGGTCTCGTGCACCTAAACAGAAGTTTTCTTCTCCTCTTTCAACCCTGGAACAGGATCTGAAGTTCCTTCATTTGCTTTAGCATTCCTCATAGCTTCTATCAACCCCAACACAATGAATATATTAGTTAGAGTGAGAAGTGACTTAGCGCCACCATGTAGCCAATCAACATTCGCCAAGGGCGTGTCGTAGTTCACCTTTGCTGTTGAGCCACATAGTCAAAGCAAACAGAGAAGACCTACATCTCAGCAATGTATTATGCTGAGAATTCATGAGTTCCTAATTCATGCTGAAGAAGACAATGAACCCAAGACTTTGTATGTTTCAAAGGATAAAGTCCACAACTCCAAAAAAAAAAAGTACAGAAGCACCATAATAATACAAATCTACCATCCAATAAGATCACAACAGAAGCAGGGGGCAAAACTACAAAGTACAAAACCACCATGACCATTTAACCAACACATCAAAACAAATTCCCCAGACTGTTAGTTTGGAGGACAACGCATCTATGACACTTGCACTAAATCAAGTCAAGAAGAGGCAACAATAAGCTCAATGAGACTCAAGAACAAGTATCACACTCATTGACAATAGTTCCGTCTTTAGATTGTAAGTCATACAGTAGTTATGTTCTCCATTTTAACTTCTTTAACCTTTCGTGGATAATTCACCATTCAAATTCAACTAAAATACACCATTCTAAATCACCATAACTTGGAAAAACAAACTGGTATTCTATACATCCACACATGTCACTTCATCAAATTAAAATGCAATCAAAACAAAACAGAAAATACAAACTTGCGGACCCAGAATATTCGAGCAATAAAAACACTTACTTCCATTGTGGTGGTGAACTCCAACCTTGGCAAGCATCGCATACTACTCGATCTCCGACTTTCTCAGAGAAGGGCAATTGTTCGAGATTATAATCAGCTTCCCTGCAATTCACCCACATCCAAAAATCCCACATCGAAGATTCAAAACCCAAATCACAGAAATGACAAAGATTGAAAAATTGGGTCAAAGAATCAGAGAGATAGATACTACCTTTGGAGCTACGGAGAGTGTTGATGATGGTCTTGTAGCCCAGAGGTTCATGAAGAGAGCGAGCCTGTTGTTGATAGACTCATGGGTCTTCTTGGTTTTCTTCACAGCCACCATGGTTGAATTTAGAGCTCTGTTTTCTTCTTCTTCTTCCTGTGCCGCCCAGACCCAGAAACAACAAGAGCTTTTGGAGGTACCAGTTAGGATTTTGGTATTAATATAAGAGCGTGAGCGGGTAAGGTTTTAGGGTATGGCGGACAGAAAATCAAACACCGGTGGCGGTCGAGTGCCGGCAGAGAAGGAGGGGGAGAAGGAAGAGGAGGAGATGGAGGAGGTCGGGTGCTGGTCAGGTGAAAGAGTTGTTGCAGAGAAGAGAGAGAG
>BDJD01001313.1:61805-89076 GCA_002564525.1 Rosa multiflora
GTTCCCGTTACCTGTCAAGTAAAATACAACGGGCGTCAGAGGGAGACCGCGCTGGGCGGTCTTCAACTCTCCGATGCCTAAGTTAGTCAATGTATTTATGTTGACAAAGTAACGGTAGGTAAGTATTGAATGCGTAATAAATGAGGAAAGAGGAGAGAACCTTTTATAGGTGAGATAGAGACTGATCTTGTCTTTGTTTTCGATGTGGGACTGATATGCTTCAGTTCCCAGCTTCAGAGGCTTCTGATGCTATCTTGACGCGGCGCGTGGCGGCGCGTCGGTGGCGATCTGGAGGCGGTCCGACGCCGAGGCTGTAGCCCACCTGGCAGTGTGTTCGCATGTCATTCCTTTGGTTGGAATCAGTACCTTTGGCGGTACAATGAGCGTGGCTCATTATTGCTAATTATGCTTGCAAATGTACATGTATGTACATAATGAAACTTTGCCCATTCTAGATTTCCCAATTGAAATCCATACTGACACACTGATGGAGCCAAATTGGCCCCGACTCTAAACACCAAAGAGGTTGACTCAACTTCAAGGCTTCCTTTGCAAGGCGATGTGCAACTTTATTGCAATCACGCTTGACAAATCGCCAACTACAAACTGGAAAAGACTTAATTAACTGTTTAACTTCATCAAGAATATGGTCTTCCAAACTCAGGTCATCACTTGTCTCATGCAATGTATTCAGCACTGTCAGCCTGTCAGGGCATCACTTTCCAATTCCAGTTTCGTGAACCCTACATGTAACGCAAATCTGAGTCCATGTAGAAGTGCTAAAGCTTCCACAGCTCTTGGAGACAAATTTCCGACTTGGGGCACCGCCAAAGCTCCCCGTAACTTACCTTGTTGATCCCTAAATACAGCGCCTATTCCACTGATGCCATTCTTACTATCAGTAGCTCCGTCAAAATTCAGTTTCAAACAGTCCGGGTTTGGAGGTATCCAAGCGGCCAATTCAGTATTCACAGCTCTTGCCTCCCTTGCTGCTCCTTCACTGCCCACTACGAACTTCTCCTTCTTGGCATTGACTGACTCAAACTGCATCTGCCATTCCCTTGCCGCTATGACCAACTCTTCCGGCTTCAAACTCCTTTCTCCATGTCGGTGTAAATTACGATTTCTCCAGATCCACCAAATAATGAAACTAAATGACTCCATATCACCACTACCAGCAATGCTATTAACATGGGAAACTAGATCAATAAAAGAAGGCTCACCCCATGTTTTGCACACTTCACTGAGAAAAGAAAGCTTCCACACACTTTTAGCCACTGGACAATCCCAAAACACATGGATCACCGATTCAATAGCTGCTCCACACTGCCAACACGTGTCATCTTGAGCTATTTTATGTCTCTGTAAAGCCTGACTGCAAGGCAGGTACCCATGCACAGCTCTCCAAAGCAATAGCTTAACCTTGTGCGGTATCTTTAGTCCCCAAATTTTCTTCTATATGAACGCCACCTTCGAAGAGCTACAACTTGCAATCTCATCACGCCTCTTTGTTTGCAGATCACGAGCAACCCAATAACTTGATTTCACAGTGAAAACACCATTCTTCGTGAAGTGCCAAACTAACTTATCCGGGATCGTTCGCAATCCCATTGGCATACTTAAGATCATCTCCACCTCATGATCAATAAATAATGATCTAATCAATGGAACATTCCACGCCCCAGTCTCCGTGAACAATTGATCCACCGTCCAATTTGCTAGTATATTTATCGGGGACACCACCTTGAAACTTGTGGGACATGGTAACCAACGATCAGCAATGATACTAATCCGATTACCATTACCAATGTGCCACCTAGTTCCTCTGTCGAGAACCTGTTTTCCCCACATCAATCCTCTCCACATTGTTGATGGCATAGTCCCCAAAGTAGCATTCAAGAAACAAGTATTAGGAAAGTACTTGGCCTGAAGCACTTCACTAACCAAAGATGTACGACCCCAAAAGATCCTCCAAACTGTTTTAGCCAACATCGACTGATTGAAAGCTCTTAAGTCTTGAAAACCTAACCCACCATCTTCTTTTCTTCTACAGAGTCACTCCCAATTACACCAATGGATACCACGAGCTCCTCCACCTTTTCCCCACCAGAATTGACTTACCTTAGACTGAAATTTCTTACACACACTAATTGGCAACTGGAACACACACATTGAATAAGTGGGAATAGCTTGAGCAACTGCCTTGATTAATACAAGCTTACCCCCTTTTGAGAGGAACTTCCCTTGCCAACCCTGTAGCTGGATATCCAACCTTTCACTCAACTTTCGAAACACCTCTTTTTTATTTCTACCAATTGTAGTTGGAAGGCCCAGATACTTTTCATGAAACTCCACCACCGGAACATTAAGGAACTCTTGTAATTCAGTTTTCCACTGACCCGGAAAGTTTGGACCAAAAGACAATGCTGATTTTTGAAAATTGATTGGTTGCCCTACAGCACTTTCATACAACAGCAAGCATTGTTTCAAGTGGATACAGTCCTAATGAGTAGCATTAACAAACAACAAACTGTCATTAGCAACCAAGAGATGGGATATAGAAGGTGCAGATGGGCCAACTCGTACTCCGTGAATCAAGCCTTGCTCGTCTGCCCTATGTAGTAACCCAGATAAACCTTCCGAAACAAGAAGAAAAAGATATGGAGATAAATGATCTGCTTGCCGGATCCCTCTGGATGGTTTAAAATGTCCAACCGGTTGGCCTTTCCAAAGAACAGAAAAGGAAACAGATTTCACACATTTCATAATCAATTGTATCCAAGCATCCACAAATCCCAACCTCTTCATGACTGCTTCCAGAAAAATCCACTCGACACGATCATAGGCTTTACTAATATCCAATTTAAGCACCATTTTTGGATCCGGAGTATTCTTCTGCACCCGGATTGTATAGACCGTTTCAAAAGCCGCTATAACATTATCTTGAATATTTCTTCCTGGGACAAAAGCACTTTGTGTACTAGAAATGATATCAGGCAGAAAATTTTTCAATCTATTGGCCAAAGTTTTAGAAATCAACTTGTACACCGTCGAACATAAACTGATAGGTCGAAATTCAGTCACTTGTGTTGGCTTAGGAATCTTCGGAATTAGGGAGATAAGAGTATGATTGAAGAAGTCCAACTCCTTCCCATCATTTAACACGCCCAAGCAAAAATCACAGACTGCTTCCCCTACCACTGACCAATAAGTTTTAAAAAAGAGTACCGACAGACCATCCAAGCCTGGAGATTTCGTTGCTCCCATATGCTTCAATGCCACTTCGATTTCCCACCTCTCAAAATTTTTTAAGAGTTTACTATTAACATCATCTGATACCTTCTTTGGAATTATGTCAAGTACCAATTCCGCATTATGGCAACCCTCTGAAGTATAAAGGTGAGTGAAGTAGGACACAAAAGCATTCTGGACCGCTTCCAACTCCTCACACCATTCCCCAGCTTCATCAAAGACACACTGTATTTTATTTTGCTGACCACGACCCTTTGCAAGAGCATGGAAAATTTTTGTATTCTTATCCCCTTCCTGGAGCCATTGAATTCGAGATCTCTGTTGCCACAAAGATTTCTCAAAACTTGCATACTTCTCCAGCTCCTTCTTTATGGTTGCACGCTGCTTTTTATCTGCTTCAGTTGTAACGTCAATGGGATACTGCTGCAATAAAGAGGTTAGCTCTGTAATCCTTTTTGGAATGTTGCCCACCACTCTCTTGTTCCATCCCTGAAGTCTTTCAGCACAAAACTGAAGCTTATTGGATAATGGAGCATCCGTCATTGCCTCCCAAGCATCCTTCACTATAACTTCACATTCTTCCTCCTTAGCCCAGAAGCTTTCAAACAAAAACCTTCGTTTACCTTTCTGTTTATGCGATACCCCCACTTCATGCAGGTCAAACAAAACAGGAAGATGGTCACTCGCTCCCACGTCCAAGTGAAACACATGCGCCTTAGGAAAAGATATTACAGCAGCTGGGTTTAAAAAACCCCTATCCAAACGTTCAGAAACCGTCCCATTACTCCAAGTAAACAATGGTCCTGTGAATTCAACTTCCTTAAGGCAACATTCATTCACTACCTGATTAAACCGTTCCATTTGACACAATGGTCTAAGTCGACCCGTACCCTTTTCTTCATCTCTCATAATCTCATTAAAATCACCAAAAATAATTCAATCATCAGCCGGCCATAAGTGAGCAAGTCGTCGTAAGACTTCCCAAGAATGATGTCTCTCCCCCATCACCGGATTGCCATAAAAACCAGTAATTCTCAGCTTCTTCCCATTGATAATTACAGAACCATCAATAAAACCCGGTGTGTCATCCACAATATCCACATGTAATCCCTCCTTCCATAAAAGGGCCAAACCGCCACCTTTCTCTTTTGTTCTTTCCACCACCCTGCAATGTTTGTAACCCAGTGAACCACACAAATTAATCATTGCCTCTTTCTTCTTAGTCTCCATTAAGAAAACTAAGTAGAGATCTTGAGCCCTAAGTAATTTCTTCAGGGCGTTGAATGTGGACGGGTTCCCAAGCCCGTGCACATTCCAACTGAGTATACTCATTGCTCGTGGTGGGTCCACTCGACGGATCCCACCACTTCAGTCCTCTTCTCAGAAACACTAGAACATCCCTTCACCTTACCCTTCGCAACACCCTTCTTGGAATTCTTAGTACAAGAGCCCAACAACACCTTCTTCTTAGGCGAACAGGAAAAAGCAAGACCTCTCGGTTTCCCAATCTTACTAGGAGACACCTTTTGCTTCTGCACGTCTTCCTCCAAACCTCCAGACCCTTTTTTTCCAAGTCCACTACCCTTCTTCTTCCCTCCCTGATTATCAAAAGCGACTACTTTTCCCTTATCCACCATTTTACAATCCTTCTTCACTTCTACCGGTATTTCAACTTTATCCCCCCCCCCATCGAAACAAACAGCAACTGGAACTTCAAAAAGTGTAGGAGTAGAAGTCTCGCCATCCTCCATAGTGACTTCAATCGTTACAGTAGCCTCCCACACAAGCCTCCTTCTTTTAGATTCACCACTTTGTTCAACTCCGTTCAATATCCTAGTGTCCTTTCCTTCTGAGTCAATCTCTCCACCCTCCTTTTCTTCCCTGCTCCGTACCACCCCGCATACCATATGATCAGCAACTTTCATCGACCATCCCTTCTGTTTTTTAACATTCAACCCAAAAGATCGCCCTTGCAGTTGACCATAAAGATCAATAGAATACACATCCTTAGGAAGTGTTTTCCAGCGTCCATACCTCATCTCTGTTATATGTCCTGCCAATCTAGCGGCACAATTAGCTCCTGTGTGGTCGAGAACACCACAATAAAGACAAAAATGAGGTAAATGCTCATACTCAAAGATCACCTTACTCAACTGAGTATCAGTCGGATCAAGCTGCATCCGAATACCCTTACACAACGGTTCATGGGTCTTCAGCCCTACCCTGATTCTCAAGAAATCACCTGTACCATCCCCTACCACTTCTTTGTCAGTGAATTCATACCTCCCAATCGTCCTCCCAATCTTCTCGCCTGTCTCCTTGGTAATAAAAGCAGGCGGAAGGCCTCTAGCACGAATCCAGAAGTTTTGCACGGTTAAGGATACAGTGCTAGGGTTTACCATGCCATCTGATGGAGCAAGAGCCAACAACGCATTGTCATACGACCATGGAATACCATTAAGAACACGCTGTCGATCTCCCTCCGTCATGAAAGAAAAAACGAAACGTTCTGAATATTCCCAGTCCATAATAGAGAATTCCTCCTTCGTTTTCCAAATCTTCCGAAGAACACCCCTAAAGGACTCCTTATTCACACTCTGATTAGAAAGCACCTTGCCTACAAGCCAGAACCTCTTGGCCATAAGCGATTGAGGATCGTCCACCGTAATCACTTCCAGATCGTCAACGTCATGAATGGCAAGTCGCCGTGAAAACTCTCCCACAACTTCTTCCATCCTGCTCAATAGCCTGACTCTAATAGTCCACACCCACACCAGCAGTTGCAAGATCCGCCACATGCACGACGAAAGCACTGACGGCGTAACCTCTAAATTGTACTTTCCGAACGCAAACCCTAGTTTCTACTCAAACCCTAACTCCGCAAGAGAAGGGAATCCAATTGGGATCTAAACCCAAAGAGAGGTATTTTATGTCATAATCTTATGTGAGGAACTTAGAGAAGTGTTTTCCCAACAATATAAAATATAAAAGAGAAATGGGTAGCTCAGAATGAACGGATTAGGAAATCGGAATTCAGAAGGTGGATTGCAAATTTTGAGATGGAGAATTAAGAATTTGGAGCTAGAATTTATTCAAAGTATTTAAGGAAAACTGAAATTGTGAGAGAATTGAGTCGTGCTTTCTTTGATAATAGGGGCCTCTTTATATAAAGGATTACAAACATAGAGATAAAGTTGTACATGGAAACATAATCATACAATAATTGGATATCTATATCTCTGAGAATATCTCTAACATAAACCCTATTACAACTAGAGCAGGTAACCTAGAGTTTGGGCTAGACACATATTCTGGATTTACTTGAACACTTCACCTTGTGTCGCCCAAACGTGGTTATCCTCTCGTTGTCTCATTAAAAACCTTGCCGAGTAACAAAAATCTAGTGGGACAAAAATAACCTCGGTCGAATGGGAAAAAGAGCACAACACACCCTTCACGTTTCGAGATCAATATGTAGACATCTCCCCCTGATGACTACAATCATGGGAGTTCGGATAACTTCCGCAAACGATACTACCAACATGTTTCTCGAAAGTGGAATTTAGGCAATGACTTAGTGAGCAAGTCTGCCACACTGTCCTCATATCGAACTTGGTTCACTTTGATCTTGAGGACAGTCTGTTGTTGCTGATTATGCTTGGTGTTGTCGCTTTTAATGTAGTCTTGCTTCATTTGTTCAAAACAAGCAGCGTTATCCTAAATGCTCGTAGGCTCATCTGTGGTAGACTTCAACCACAATTTTTCGAATATGCGTAATTATGGATCTAATCCATATACATTCACGAACCATTTCGTGAAGAGCAATAATCTCTGCATGGTTCAAAGTTATAGCGACTAGGGTCTGTTCTGTAGACCTCCAAGATATCACGGTCTTACCCATGGTGAACACATAACCAGTTTTGGGAACGACCTTTGTGTAGGTTAGAGAGGTACCCAGCATAAGCAAAAACCTTTCAATTTGAATTTCTCTGACATTCTACGTTTCTGAAACGGATCTTATCAATCAATATTTTGATTGATTCAGGGCCTTCTTAGAACCCATTGAGGGGGGCCTCGTCCCGGGAAGGGGAGAGTGGCCGAGTGGTCAAAAGCGACACTAATGTCATTTTGGGATGGGGAGAGGAAACGCAGACCACTCTTGGTGGCGTTCTTGACATATGATGGGTCCGAATCCAACGTCTCTCTGTAGGGATATAACAAGCCCATATCAATCGTACCACTTAGGTATCGAAAGATATTTTTTACACCAATCCAATGGCGTCGCATTGGCACAGAGCTATACCTAGCTAACAAGTTCACTGCAATGAGATGTCCGGTCTTGTGCATTGAGCTAAGTATAATAATGCACCTATTGTACTTAAGTAGGGCACTTTTGCCTCTAGCACGGCTTCGTCATCATCCTATTCGGACAAAGAAGATCATTTTCAAGACTAAGACTACAGACGATCATGGGGGTGCTCGAAGGCTTGACCTTGTCAAAATGCCTAAGCATCTATCCACACGATCCTCAAGTTCCAAACCGAGACATAATCGTGTTCTCCCAAGATCCTTCATCTCAAACTCAGATTTCAAGTGTTCAGCAGTTTCCCTTAACTCTTTAAGGGCTTCCAATGAAGATCATGTCCAACATGAACCGCGATAGAATCTGAAACTTATTATGGAAACGCGCAGTGTACTTACACAAGCATTTGCCAAGCATAATTAGCTCTAATGAGCTACGCTCATGCTACCGCCAACGGTACCAACTCCTACCAGCGAAGTGACCTACGGAAACACAGCCAAACAGGCTACTACCAGAGCCCCGGCTCACCCCCAGATCACCGTCGACACGTCACCACGCACCCCGTCAAGATAGCATCAGAAGCTCCAGAAGCTGGGAACTGAAACATATCAGTCCCACATCGAAAATATGGAAGAGATCAACCTCTTTCCCACCTATAAAATGTTCTCTCCTCTCTCCTCATTAATTATGCATTTACTACTTACCTACTATTATTCTGTCAATATGAATACATTGTCTAACTTAGGCATCGGAGAAGTGAAGACCGCCCAACGCGGTCTCCCTCTGACGCCCTTTGTACTTCTTGACAGGTAGCGGAAACTCTAAGAATATCATAAGAAGCGATCCGCCCATCGGACCAGCGTTTATCAAGGTTTAGGCACCGCTAAGTCTTAAACATTAACATTGGCACCGTCTGTGGGAACTCTTGAACAAAAGGCCATCCCAACACAACAATTACCATGACTAACGGTAGAGGGGGAAACGCTGAGGAGCAAGCGGATCAATCTGCCAACCCCCATCCCACGGCTAACATTAACCCAACAGTTAACGTTAACCGAGCACTATTCAACACGCCGGTCAACCTTAGCATGGAGCCCCAGGGCTCATCCCAGGTCCCGCTGACCCAAACCTCAGCGGAGACCCGACCAGGCAGCAGTCGCCCACCAGGCCAGGACCTCACCGCTCTGTATGAGCTGGCACTGGCGGACCTTCACAAGGAAAACATAAAGCGTGAACAGGAGTGCAGAGAAAAGGCTGAGGCCCAAAAGCAGGTGGCCACGCTGATGTCAAAATTTGAAGAACTAATAAAAAAGGCGTTGGAGGCAAACGCTAACCCAGCGCAGAGCGAGCAATCGCGGAGCACCAGAGGTAGTCGACCCAATACCGGCGGATTGGTACCCGTACCAATCATACAGATGCAGGTACCGCTGAACCCACCAGAACTATTGGGAATGGGCCCACCTCCCCTGCCCATCCTAAAGATGGAACAGGAAGCACACCAACCGCTTGGTAGCTAGGGCTAGAACTGAAGGTAATCCACCTGTCCCCAAGCGGGAATTAGTCCAGCGGAATCTCCAGGAGGGGCCCGCTGGAGACGCAACCGCCCTAATCCTGCAAAGGGTATGCAGCAATTAGAGCAAAGGGTAATCCGGGCGGAGGCAGGCGCCCCAACACCAATTCCAAATCCACTATTTGTGTCCAGGACAGGGCCATTCACCGCCAGGATCCTGCAAGCCTTCAGATCAACACATGCAAAGACACCAAAGATGTCACATTACAACGACATGACTGACCCCTTCGTCCATATGGACACCTTCAAAAAAGTAACTAACAACAAGGGATTTGATTAGACCACCCTATGCCATTTGTTCAGCGAAACGTTGGATAGTGAAGCAATGAGTTGGTTCTTTGAGTGCCCTCCAGGATCCATCGATGTATTCCACGCACTATCAAACGCTTTCCTTTCTCGGTTCATCCTTTTGGCCGCCAGACATCACAACACAACTCAGTTGTTCAACTTCAAGCAGGGGGCAGAGGAAACATTAAAGGCATTCGTCACCAGGTGGCGAGCGGCAGCATCTCAGTGCTGCGATCTTGACAAAACAATGGCATTGGCAGCCTTCAAGCAAGGACTCCTCAAGGGACCATTTCTCTATCACCTCAATTACAATCATCCAGATGAGGTGTATGACCACGTCATGAGCGAGGCAGTCATCCATGCACAGGCAGAATTCATCACATATGGAGAAACCCACTATCACTGCCAACACCAGCACAGTCCACTCAGCCTTCCTCCAGCCATCAGGAGACTGCTAACAAAACCTCTGCGACACCGCCAACTGATAAGAAGAGAGAGTGGCAACAGGGCAACTACCAGAGCGAGCGGCAAAAGGACTAACATTACCACAAGGGCAACTGCTCATCCCACAGGGATAACTGTAATAAACAATCAGAGTCCTCCCTACAGTACGCTGTGTTTACAGTCCTCACAACCTCGTATGAAGAGATATACGACCAGTGCAAAGACCAGATCCCACCGCCGCCACCAAGAAAGTACCCAAGAGTGGGAAAACCAAGAAACACCGGCAAGTGGTGTAAATAGGCCTGGGCATAAGTCGGGGCAGGTCGGATTGAGGCCCAAACCGACTCCTAGCCGATTCCATCTGTTTGGCCCATTTTCTGACCGACAACGTAAAGTTCTTAGGCTAGGCTGAAAATTCGGTTGGGTCGAATTTCCAGTTCGGCCCGATTCGGTTGTGGACTGCACCGATTCAGTCTTGGCCTATTTTCAAGACCCATTTTACGCAAGTGTACAACTGCTTTTAAGCTTTTGTATGGTTCTAGCCCATTTTTCTGGACCATTTTCAAGGCCCATTATTCATCAAAGATTTTACCTGATAAATTCTAAGCATTTTCAACAATTCTAAGCAATCAAACATCCAAACAGGAAACAATTTAAACTTCAAAAGATCAACATGGACTTGTATCTCACTCCATCAGTCCATCACCACTACTTAGTTACATTCCAAACTCCAAAGTCCCAAACTTGAAACAGAACAAAGTTCGATTCCATCATCACTACTTAAGTACTTAGTTACATGCCAAAGTCCCATCAGCAAGTGTCTTTTTAAGCAAATAAAATATAAAACAAAAGGAGAGTGCAACTCCTAAACTTCACCCATCATTGATGACTCCATGCCATGTCTCCCACTCTCCATCAGAGAGTTTCAGCAGGAAGGTCATCTACAGCACCTGATACCCCTGAATCTACAAGATTTCCCAAATTAGACAGTCATAATTCAACATTTGAATGAACTTCATGTCAACATACAAAGTCAAGAAATCAAAGAAATTAAAAGTTACACAAACTAACTTAAAAATGTACCTGCTTCCATCTTTTCCAATTCAGAGTACTGCTCCATTTCATCCCTAGTAGGCTCTTTGAACAACGGCTTATTTGTAGCCCTCAACCAGTCATTTGAACAAACAAGGGCCTCGACCATTTTAGGGGTCAAACTTGACCTAAATGGATCCACAATCCGCTTTCCAAGTCTGAATGCGCTTTCGGAAGCTACTGTTGATGCAGGTACAACCAAAACATCTCTCACAATCTGCGACAGAATTGGAAATATTGCCGCATTTTCTTTCCACCATTCTAATAGCTGAAATCTTTGATTTACAGGGTCTTCGGATGGCTCCAGCAGGTATTTATTAACCTCATTCTTGATCTCGACAACATCCTTTTGCTGCCTAAGCTTCATGAACTCAATCATGCTTGCTGCATGGCTGTCCTCTTCCACAGTACTTGCATCTGTAACGTCAAACCTAGGCTGAATTGTAGAGAAAGATGCTTGTGCTGCCTCCGGATCATTTTCTGCATACTCAACGAAGAGCTGCAGAAACATGCTCTTCACTTCATTCACCATCAAAGTCACCATGGAAATGTCTTGCTGCAGTTTTGGAAAAAAATATTCCAAGTACAACAGCTTGTACCTAAAAATAAAAAATTGAAAATCAAAATTGCACCAATGTTCCAGAATGTGCAGAAAACAGAAATTAAGGTGCAGCTTTTTAATACCAAGCAGAAGTACCTTGGATCCAAAACAACAGCTACCAAAAGTATCTTGTTCAACTCCTCAAGCCTCCCCCAATATTTGTCAAACTTTTTCTTCATTGAATTCTCGATGCTCAACATCAATGGAACATCACCTTGTCAAAACAGAAATCATGCAATGTTACATTTAGAAAAAAAGAAAACTAACAAGTAAAAAAAAAAGAATTTGTGCAATGATATTTACCTTTAGTACACTTGTCCAACTCTCCAATGATGGTGCACATCCAAAGCAATGGTTGGTTTGCAGTCACAACTTGTGTCCCACTAAACTTAAGTGTTGCCTCGTAAAATATCTTTAAGAACTTGACCAGCCTTGCAGCTTTCTCCTAATCAAGGCCAATTGGAGGTCCAGCTCTCTTCTTCCCACCAACCCTCTCATTGAAATAGGATTCAAACTGTGAATCCTCATCCTCCATCCTAAGAAAAGCTTTCCGATACTTGATTGCTATGTCTAGCATGAAATAAGTCGAGTTCCATCTAGTGCACACATCTAAAGGCACTATCCCCCCCTTATGGTCAATTTTTTCTTGGGCAGCACACTTTCAAAACTTCTCTAGCCTAGCTGGACTTGATCTAATGTACTTTACGCAGTTTCTAATCCCCTGAATTGAAGAATCCAGCTCATCCATCCCATCCTTAACTATTAAGTTAAGGATGTGGCAGCAGCACCTCAAATGTAGAAACTGCCCACTCAAGACCAACTCTTTCCAATTTTTGATCTTTTCTCTCATGTAATCTAAAGCTACTTGATTAGGAGAAGCATTATCCACCACAATACAGAAAATTTTCTCTATTCCCCACCCAATTAAACAAGTCTCCACTAGCTGCCCTATTGTTTTGCCCCTATGGTTTGGTATCACAAAGAAATTAAGGATTCTTTTGTGCAGAACCCATTCATCATCAATGAAGTGGGCTGTGAGAACCATATAGTTGCCGAAGTCCAAGTATCAGTGGTTGAGGACACTCTCTGACCATAAGTGGCTAAAATATTTTTGATCCTAGTCTTCTCCGACAGATACAGATCCCATATATCCCTAGCTATTGTCCTGCAGGACAATAGCTTGAATTGTGGTTGCACACTCTTCATGAAATCAATGATTCCCTGCCCCTCAACAAAGCTAAAGGTCAGTACATCCCTAATTACCATCCTAGCACAAGCTACCCTAGCAACTTCCGGATCAAAAACCCTTGCTTCCCCCCATTATCTACTTAATCAAAAACTAGGTTTTTTTTTTTTTTTTTGCAGGTATATAAAGGGGACACTTCTTACACTGATAAAGCATGTGAGTTCTCAACGAACTGGTGCCATTTGACTTTGTGTGGCAGTAGTATGTCTGCGGACAGTAGTTGTATTTTGCCCTTGGCTTCACCAACTTTGAACCGTCAGGATTGAGCAACTGTGTGAAATGCTCCCACGCCACGCTCTTGTTCTTCCTCTTTGCAGCAGACTGAACTAGTGGCTCTGGAGCAGGGGTGGCAGCAGTAGAAGGAGGAACCGTGGCACTGGATGCAGGGGTTGCAGCATTGGTTCCAATGTTGCTTCCAGTGATCTCAGTCCCGGCTCCTTGATTTGGAATTGACGAATCATCCATCAGCTATCCTGCATCATGAACCCAAAATATTATCAATTTCAAAAAGAATAAATAAACTTCAGTCAGTTTATCAATAACCACATATTATCTCACCATCAATTTCTCATATCTCAATTACCATAAAACCCTTCTGAAACCCAGAGTCTTAAACCCACATCACAAATCAGTTTATCACCCACATCACAAATCAGTTTATCGCAGAATCACAAATCAACCAAACAAGTATCACCCAATCACAGATCATAAAACCGTTTAACAAAAGGCCTAATTCAAAACTTTAAAACACAGATTACAAACCCACAACAGTGAAACTTCAAACCCTAATCCCAAAACGGCAACATATTAACAATCAAAATATGAACACACACACACACACAATACTGACAATAGTGTTCGAGATCGGAGATCTCTACATCAGAAAATCAAGACACAAAATCAAAAAAATTAAGTGAAACTTCAAACCCTAATCCCAAAACGGCAACATATTAACAATCAAAATATGAACACACACACACACACACACACACACACACACACAATACTGAAAATAGTGTTGGAGATCGAAGATCCCTACATTAGAAAATCAAGACACAAAATCAAAAAAATTAAATGAAAAGAGAGGGGTCGACCCGATCTGGAAGAGAGGGAGAGTGAACGGCGAGAGCGATGTTGATCGCTGGAATGAGAGCGGCGGAGGGTGAGTATTTGAGAAACAGAGAGAGAGAGAGAGAGACTGAGGCGGAAATGAGGTTGCTCGATTAGGTGTCTAGGGTTTTCTAAGGTCGAGTGATCTGGTGTGGTGTAGTCTACTCAGCCCTTGTGTTCCACCAGTCATCTGAAGACATGTATAAAAAAAAATATATAAAAATAATTAAAATATATTTATTTAAATATCGGTTCGGTCCGGTTTAAACCGGTCGGTCCAAGATTCAAAACCTATCCCGACCCGGTTCACACCCTGTTCTGTCCGGTTCTGTCAACTTTCAGTCACAAAGCCATCGGTTCGGTCGGTTTTCAGACTTAATTCGGTTTTTTGTCCACCCCTAGGTGTAAATACCATGAGGACAACGGTCATAACACCAACAATTGCAACGCTTTCAAAACAGCTATTGAGACCTTGTACCATGATGGTAAGATGGAACAATTCAAGGTACGCCAACCGCCGCCTGTGGTCGCCAACATCGAGCCCATGCGCCACATCAACACCATCGATGGCGGTGCTCCAATCACCAACATGTCTCATAGGGCAAGAAAGCGTTATGCACGCGCTAACCACCCCAAAGAAATTTACAACATTCGCTAAACTCCCAAGGTCTGGTTGGGAACCCATCACCTTCTCGGAGGAAGAAGAGTGAGGGGTGCATCTACCTCACGACGACCCATTCTTGATCGACGCCATACTCGATAAATGGTCAGTGGGAAGGGTCCTTGTTGACAGTGGATCTGCTGTCAATGTCATCTTCAATGGCTGCTACAACCAACTCTAGCGGAATAGAAAATTACTCTAAGATCATGAGTTGCTGCTCAATTTCTCCGGTGACATCACACAACCACTCGGTTCTGACTACATGCGACTAGTTATCTGCACTAGTCCATGCACAGCAGAGATACATAAGGAGTTCATCGTCGTCGACTACTTCAGTTCATATAATGTCATCATCGGACGACCGACACTCAACAAGCTAAAGTGCATCATAGCCAGCTACATGCTTCTCATGCAGTTCCCTACACCCAACGGGACAGGCTGTGTGAAATGAAGTCAACAACTGGCACAAGAATGTTATTCAAAGACTGTGGCATGGTCGACGCGCAGCCACAAGATACTAACAGTAGGAAACCATGCACCGGCACCAAATATCTTTGACAACCCTAGGGATGACGAGGAGAAGTATGTAAAAAAGGAGCCTGTCAACCCAGAAACATCCTTAAGGGTTATCAGCATCTTCGACGAGCACCCTGAGCGGACAGTCCGCATAGGCGCTCAGCTAGCCCCAGAGATAGCGGCTGAACTCACTCAATTTCTATGTGACAACGCCGTAGTCTTTGCATGGTCCTACGCTAATATGCTGGGCATCTCCTCTGCGATCATTACACACAAGTTGAGTGTTAAACCATCCTTATATCCTGTCAAGCAGCGGCGAAGGGCCTTCGATGAAGAGATATATCGTGCAATAGGGGAAGAGGTTGCCAAGCTTCAGGGCATCGGGTTCATCCGCCAGGTCAATTATCCCAAGTGGATTTCCAACCTGGTCATGGTCAAGAAACCTAGCGGAAAGTGGCGGATGTGTGTTGACTTCAAAGGTCTTAACAGGGCATGTCCAAAGGATAGTTTCCCACTACCCCGCATCGATCAACTGGTCGATGCAACCGCTGGAGACGAGCTACTCAACATGATGGACGCCTTCTCCGGCTATAATCAGATCAAGATGCACCCCGGCGACCAGGAATGCACCACCTTCACCACCGACAAGGGCCTATACTATTACAATATCATGCCTTTCGGTTTGAAGAACGCCGGTGCAACTTATCAGCGGTTGATGAACGCCATGTTCGCTGAGCATCTTGGCAAGATAATAGAGGTATACATGGACAACATGTTAGTCAAAAACATCAAAGCCAACGGACACGTGGCAAACCTCATAATCATATTCGCCATTCTCTTGGCTTATGGTATGCGCCTCAACACAGAAAAATGTTTCTTTGGCGTCACCACTAGCAAATTTCTAGGCTGCATCGTCAGCTAACGGGGCATAAAGGCCAATCCTGACAAGGTGCAAGCCATCCTCAACATGAAGGCTCCGAAATGGAAGGTGCACGTTCAGAGCCACCATGGCAAACTAACTGCTCTCTCTCGGTTCATCTCCAGACTCACTAACAGGTGCCTCCCATTTTTCAAAGTTCTGAAGAGGACCCACAAGAAAGAAATTGACTGGACACCAGATTGTGAAGCGGCATTCCAAAGCTTGAAAGAATACTTGGCAGCAGTCCCACTTCTTTCCATTCCTATACAGGGGGAGGTACTGTACATATACCTGGCGGTATCACCATCAGGGGTAAGTTGCGCCATTGTACGACGAGAGGGGCCAGGAGGAGCTCCCAGTATTCTACGCCGGCAGAGGTATGAACGGGGTGCAGACAAGGTATACCCCCCTGGAGCAGCTCGCTCTCGCACTCATTGTCGCTGCTAGGCGCCTCCGTCAATACTTCCAGGCCCACACAATTCATGTCTTAACAAACCAACCGCTGAAGTAGGTAATGCAGAACCTTGAACACTCTGGGCGCCTCAACAAGAAGGCCATCGAGCTCAGCGAGTTTGATATTGACTACAAGCCAAGGACCTCCATGAAAGGACAAGCGGTGGCAGATTTGATCGCTGAGCTCACCAAGCGTCAGGATGAACTCAACCTAGGGGCAGAAGAGGCCAACACAGAAATGGTAACCGTTGGGGAACCAGCCTCCCAGCAACAGTCAGACTAGAACCTCCACATGGACGGCTCCGCTTATGCCAAAGCCAGCGGCGCCGGAGTCATCTTGATAGGACCAGGGGGACTAAACGTGGAATACGCATTAAAATTCAACTTCAAAGCCTCGAACAACATGGCGGAGTATGAAGCGCTCATTACAGGCCTACTCCTCACCATCGATTCTGGAGCTGACAGCGTCAACATATTCAGCGACTCCCAGCTAGTCGTTAACCAAGTCAACGACAGTTTCCAGGCCAAGGACCAACAGCTGGTGGCATACTTGGGGTACGTCTAGACGCTCCTCAAGAAATTCAAATTTCACACCATCACACAGATCCCTAGGGAAAAGAACGTCAAGGCTGATTCACTGGCAAGATTAGCAACCGCCTAACCACACCAAAGTCCAGCGGACACATGGGTGGAATGCCTTGACAATCTAAGCATCACCAAAACCCTAGCAGAAATCTTTAACATTGAGGTCAATCCCAGCTGGATGGATGAAATCATAGAATACAAGCGCAATGGAACGCTGCCCGCTGACAAGATCGAAGCAAGGCAACTTAAGCGGAGGGCAACCCGCTATAACAACCAGAATGGCAAGCTTTATCGCCAGGGGTTCACCCACCCCAACCTCTAGTGTCTGACCCCAGAGAAGGGAAAAGTCGTTCTTGTAATGATACACGCTGGGGAATGTGGAAACCACTCAGGCGCCAGATCTCTGGCCAATCGTACAATGCAACAAGGCTACTTCTGGCCCACGCTCGGCGACTTCGCCAAAAGGGTATCAAGGTCTTGCCACAAATGTCAACAATACGCTTATCTCCCCCACGCCCCGGCGGAACCACTGTCAATTATTATTGGCCTATGGATCCACTCCACATGGGGCCTAGACTTGCTTGGAAAATTCTCAGCCACTAAGAGCTAGTTCAAGTACATCATTGTCGCCATCAACTACAACAGTAAGTGAATAGAGGCGGAACCGCTGACGGTAATAACTACCGCCAAGGTAACTCACTTCCTCTGGAAGAATATCTACTGCCGCTACGGCGTCCCCCACACAATCAACACAGACAACTGCACACAGTTTGAACAACAAGGAACTCATATCTTTCACCGCTAACCTGGGCACCAAGATGAGTTTTGAATCTGTCGCTCACCCCAAACCAACGGCCAAGTCGAAGCAGCAAACAAGATAATCAAGAAGCTACTAAAAAAGAAACTCGACGAAGCCAAGGGTTTATGGGTGGAGAAACTGCCGGAAGTTCTGTGGGCCATCAGGACTACCCCAACTTCCGCTACCGGTGAAACACCATTCTGTTTGATGTTCGGCACTGAGGTCGTCCTACCCATTGAGGTCACCCAACCTACCGCTAGGGTCGAGGGCTACTGCTTCGAGACCAACGGCGAAGGCGTCAACCTCGACAAGGACCTCCTCGAAGAGAAACGCCACAGGGCCCATTTGCACAACTTGTAAAACAAGCAATGGGTATTGCGTTTCTACTCCAGAGTCAAAGCCCGGAACCTCCAACTGGGGGACAGGGTAATGAAGGAAGTCATTCCACCACCAATGGCACTCCGCCCAACTTGGGAAGGCCCATACAAAATTGTGGAAGTCGTTAGCCCCGGCACCTTCTACTTAATGGACAAGGATGGCGTCACAATGACCCACCCTTGGAATACCGAACACCTTCGGTATTACTACAAATATTCATGCCGCTACCCAAGAGCATCTTGACTTAGCTAAGTTTTTGTTCAATATTTAGCTAAGGGAAGCTACCCGACGGGTACAACCCCGCTTTTGTAAACGTTGATTTGTCAGCTATCAATGAAACGAGGAATTATTCAAACCATTGTCACCAAGTCCAAGCACAAGAGTTAAGCAACGCCAACAGTATTCAGCGGACCACGTCCACTACATCGTGCATTTGGAACAATTTTAATTCCTTTATTTTTTTGTTGATTAGCAAAAGCACAAGTCAAAACTCTAGCGGTATAACAACATGCAAACAACACAATCATTGAAAAGAATCCCACACTTGGAAAATTTCAAAAGGCAAATATCAATTTCATATATCCAGGGGCGGGACTCCCAGCCCAAAAATATTGTCAAAAAAAAAAAAAAAACCTCAGAAGCATTACAAAAGCTGCAGAGCAGTCTTCACAGATTTTTGGGAGCAGCGGCGACATCCTCACCCTCCAACGGTGGCTGTTGCCCAGCCAGAAGGCTCTTCTGATTAGACCCACGAGCAATAGGGCTCGGCGTCACCATAGTACCATCCGCTCGAGTATGGGCGGCCATGAAGTCAGCACGAGAAATTTCGGATTGAGTAGGAGGTGGAGTCCACCGAGAGTCATCCACTGGACGCTTACCACTCTCTCCATTACCTGAGCGGGCACCCTCGGCTTGAGTAGGAACCACACTGCTAGCAGGTTCCCGCTGACCCGATGACCCGGCGGGTTGAGACGCTTTCACCCAGTCAATTGCGCCTTTCTGGTTCAGCAAGTCCAAATTAGTTGCGGCACCAGCCTTCGCAGCCACCATCATTGTTTGCTTATATGCCGCAGACTGCTTGAACGACTCCACGGCGGTAGCCTTAGAGTGGCTCCTCTCAGCTTCCAGCCGGGCAACCTCGCCCTCCAACTTTTTCACCTCCGCAGATTTGGCGGCAGAGTCCTGCTGGAGAATCTTAACTTTCTTAGCCTTCGCCGCTAGTTGGTCCTTCAGTAGAGCTATGTCTTGCTCTAGCTTGGACACATGGTCGTTCCACCTCAGGTCCCGCTCAATGGCGACATTTAGCTTGCCGCGGGCATCCAATGCATCACACTCCGCCTTGGTCAAACGTCGCTCGGTATTCGCCAGCTTGTCCTGAGCCTCCTTCAACTCCCTCTGGAGGCCTTTGATCTCCTCCCTCAGTTGCCGCTCAATCTGAGGCTGACTTGACGCCGCCAGGAATAGCACATGCAACCCCACAGACAGGTGCCCGAATGCAGAGCTGAACGGCAATTGTTGAACAGCAGTCGAGCAGACAGTCTCATCCAATCCGCCAAACCCTAGCCACTCGTAGAGGTGGAACAAGAATTCCCTCTCCGAATCTGTCAGAAACTCCTCGTAGGGGGAGAATGAGTCTAGACCGCCCTGCGGCACCTCCCCAGCCACAGCCACAATCACCGGCTGCGCAGCCTGCTTGGCCTTCTTCTGTTGGCGGGCCCCGATGGTCTCCGCGTCATCCTCCTCATCATTATCGTTTTGTCGATGCTTCCTTTGCAGAACCATCTGTGTGGCACCAGTGGCGACAGGCCTCGAAGTTACCTGCGGCTCCAACCCCGCAATGGTAACAGTTTCTCTCCTCGAAACCACCCGCTCCCTCTAGGACCCACACGGATTGGCGGGCACTCTATCCTTTACAGTCTCGAGCGCTGCTTGGGCCTGGCTCTTGCCAGCAACTCTATGGTCGGCGCGGGTCTCCGCCTGCACCACGGTCTGGCCAGCGAAAGTGATGTGCGAGTGGTGAGGCATTGGTATCACCAAAGGAGCCTCCGACTGGCTCACCGCCAGTGTCTGTGGGTCGACCACGGTTTGCTGAGCCGCCAGTCCAGCAGCGTACATGCCCTCCAAAAAATTGTTAATCTCAATGTGGTCCATGGCTTTGTCTAATGCGTCACGGCTTGCTTTATTAACCGGAGGTGTATCTAGACAAGCACAGCGCTAGTCATCATAAAAAAAAAACAAGAAGAAAAAAACTTCAATAAATTACAGGTTGGTGGGAGATACTTACCAAGAGCGCTCGTCAACTGCAGGTCGACCAGCAACTCCCAACCAATGAGCAGGCGAAGGTCAAGAAGGTTGCGGTTCTGCCAACACCCTTTGATCCTCGCTACGCGGCACTGCTCCTCGCGCGTCAAATTAAAACGTAGGCCCGTTACAAAGAAAAAGAGGCAATGATTAGAACAAAAAGCACAAGGGCATCATACAGAAAATCCGCTAGATTTTGTCAGCAGAAACTAGCAACAACCTCGGATCGGTTGAAACTCCGACTTGATCCTAAACTTCGGTGCCCCATCGTTTGCTCCTGCGTCGTACTCCCACCCCTAGGTCGCAACGCAGAAGGTCCCCCACTAGGGAGACATCGAATCCTTCAAGTTCCCTATTAGCTTGGGTGCCCCCTGTCGGCAAGTGAGGTTCACCTGTCCCTTCACACCCAGACAGACGCCAAAGCAAGTTTAACGCCATCAGCAACCGCCACATGTTGGGGCAAATCTGCCCAAAGGTGAGGTCAAATTCGCACACCAAAATCTGAAGATTGGGCAGTAGCGGAAAGGTGACCCCTTGGCTGAAGATGGCCTCGTGCACGACAGCGTACCCCTCTGGCAGAATAGACGCCCTCTGATCAGCAGTCGGCAGGCGCAACTTCACTACGCCGGGGAGGCGAAACACCTGCTTCAGACGGTTGACGGCGGCCGCTGTCATCGGCCCTCCCGCCTCATCAACTGCAGTATCGTCGCAGAGGACCCAGGCCGACTCTATCTCTTCCCCGCTATCCTCTCCCTCGCCAGCGGAACCGCTAGCGGCGCTATTGCTTGCTAGCCTTTCCTCACGCCTATTACAAGCAGCAACATCCTCCCTTGCCCTAGAACTCTCTGGACACCCGGCACGACCCATTGCTACTTCCCAGGGTATGGTCTGTAACGGCTCGATATCTAGCGGAATGGACAGTGAGGTTCCTGCATGGGCAAACGGACACAACGAGTCAATAAAAATCCTATCCGCCACGCTGAGCGACATTTCAGACCCGGAATCCTCATTGCTCGAGATTTCTACGACGCTAGCCATCACAAACCCTAAAACCCAAACCGGTCAGTTCCAACAAGATCTAAGCTATCCCTACGCCAGTTTGCATCCAAGAACATCAATAACAATTACCCAGAAACAACCAAAACAAGAACAATGTTTGTATGAATCCAAAAGCCTATATTCGACCATCTAGCAAAGCAAGAAAGCTCAACCCTCTGTCAAACACCTAAACCCATCCCTAAAACGTCATTCTACACCCTCAGACCATACCGGGGAAGGAAAAAAAATCACTCCAAATACCAAAAACAGAAACTGACATAACCAAAAAAGAAACAAAAACCCAATAAAACATAGACCAAATTCAAACTACCAACCTGAAAGATGGGAACTCTGGTGCGCTTGATGATGCTAGACTTCACTTCAGGAGGTCTCCGTCCTCCAAAGATCGGTAGCTTCACGCAAATTGCAGAACCTTCTTCTAGGATCTCAGAGCGAAGCTTGAAGACGACGATATTGGTTCAAAGTGCAAAGTCTTGAACCACTCAATTTCCCTCTCTTTTATGTCAACATCAAACCAATCTAAACCGTCCGCTGAAAAACGACAGCCGTACACGTGCCCCACAATTGCACTTACTCTCCAGATTATTCACATTAATGGCAAGGACGCGGGCATGCTGCAGGGACGTTATTCCACACGCTAACCCAATACATGTCGACCACGTGTCGGGCGCCGTCAGACAAAGCGCCTATCCGAAGTAACCTTTGAAGAGTAAGAACACCAATAAGCAAGTCTCCGTTGAGCGCAACACCGCTAGCGGGACTTCTCTATTTCACCTTTCAAGCGGCAGTCTCTACTAAGCGCAATACCGCTAGCGGGACTTCTCCCTTTCACCTTGCAAGCGAGCAAGTCTCCGCTAAGCGCAACACCGCTAACGGGACTTCTCCCTTCCACCTTGCAAGCGAGACAGTCTCCGCTAAGCGCAACACCACTAGCAGGACTTCTCCTTTTCACCTTGCAAGCGAGCAAGTCTCCACTAAGCGCAACACCGCTAGCGGGACTTCTCCATTTCACCTTGCAAGTGAGACAGTCTCCGCTAAGTGCAACACTGCTAGCGGGACTTCTCCCTTTCACCTTGCAAGCGACAGTCTCCACTAAGCGCAACACTGGTAGCGGGACTTCTCCCCTTTCATTTTGAAAGCAAGTCTTCGCTGAGCGCAACACTGATCGCTAAGCTACAACCAAGCAGATCCCCTCTACACTTCTTACCGCTTACTATCAGCGGATGGACTTCCGCCAACTGCGATTCCCGAGGCAACACCTTATTCTGACGATGACCGCCACGCGGTGTTACAGTCAACCTACATTCCTCCGGGGCACAGGGACACATCAACAGTCAACGACGGCCCTGATCAGGCATGTTGACCCCCCCCCCACTCGGGTACCAAATATTGGGCTCGCTACCCAACACCCTCTGCTCGACACAGCTCCACTCAATAAATAATACACCGACCAAACGGAGGTCTATCTTACCCGGGGAGTGGGGGGACCTAGCAGGGGCCCAGCCTAGAGGGTATAAAGCGTTTACTCAGTAAGTCCATGGTTGACAACATACTGACGCTAATTATGCTTTTGCAAGTCTAGCGGAAGTAACGCTTCAAACCGCTAGGCAACTCTCCAACCAAGATTGCCCTCCTTGACTGGGGACTTGAGGGACTTGTACTTACACAAGCATTTGCCAAGCATAATTAGCCCTAATGAGCCATGCTCATGCTACCGCCAGTTGTACCAACTCCTACCAGCGGAGTGACTTACGGAAACACAGCCAAGCAGGCTATCGCCCGAGCCCCGGCTCACCCCCAGATCACCATCGTGGCGCCGCAACGCACCGCTTCAAGATAGCATCAGAAGCTCCAAAATCTAAGAACAGAAACATATCAGTCCTACATCGAAAACATGGAAGAGATCAACCTCTTTCCCACCTATAAAAGGTTCTCTTCTCTCTCCTCATTAATTACGCATTTACTACTTACCTACTGTTATTTTGTCAATAAGAATATATTGTCTAACTTAGGCATCGGAGAAGAGAAGACCGCCCAACGCGGTCTCCCTCTGACGCCCTTTGTATTTCTTGATAGGTAGCGGAAGCTCTGAGAATATCATAAGTAGCGGTCCGCCCATCGGACCAGCGTTGATCAAGGTTTAGCCACCGCTAAGTCTTAAACATTAACACGCGGGCATTTACTTATCCATTCCCAATCAAGTAGTCACTTTAGTGAGCGTTTTAACTTCATTGCAAACACGCTCCGTGGTCTAGAGCCACTTGACTTGGGTAAAAGAAGTTCACTATGAACCTTCATGTATATTCCGTATCTAGATCCCCATAAAGATACGTAGTGACCACATTCGTAAGCCGCATGTTTAGTTATTCAGAAACTACCAAACTGACAAGATAGTAGAGTGCAATGACATCCATTACGAAAGAATATGTCTCATCGTAGTCAATTCCAGGGTGACTTGTGAGAAGCCTTGCGCCATAAGGCCAGATTACCATTTCTTTTTCTCATCACGCTTTCTAACGAAGACCCATTAGTCAATAGGTTTGATGTCAGGAGGTGTTGGCATTACTGGCTCAAAAACCTTCCTCTTCGTTAGACAATCCAACTTAACATGGATCGCATCTTTCTATTTAGGCCGAATTTCTCTACGTTGGCATTCATTCATCAATGGAGCGTGGTTCAAAATCATCGAACTCAACAAACTCATGCGAAACGAAATGCGCGACTACATCATCAATTATGATGGAGTTTCTATTCCACTTCTCATGTACACTAGTGTAATTTTTATAGAGCTCTATATTCTCAGGAATAGGTTCTGACGTTGAGGCGTCCCCCAACGATAACCATAATCCGGAAGATTCTTATGAGACCGATTTTGAGTGTTGATGATCCAAGGATTGGGTTGTGCCAAAGTATTCTTCGAACCCACGGGCCTCCCATGCAACCTAGTTGGGGCCATGGCCTGTAATGCCTAAGTGCCACTCTCTATGGCATTGGCGACATGCCTACATCCGTGTAGGGTGGCGCTACGTCCTCTCATAAGGACGTCCATCCTTGCAGGCATATTTGCAGCAGATATGTGTGATCTCGTCACTTTAGCGGGGATCGAGATGAGACATAGTGGAGACAGATCAAGACAATTCTTGTCGTTCCTGTTGAACATCATCCGTGTTCTTATCATCCCCTAACGACGGGAAGACTGTCTCATCAAAGTGACAATCCGCAAATCTAGAGGTAAGGAGATCGCCTTGCAATGGCATTAAGTGGCGAATGATTTGTTGGAGTCTCAAATCCAATTTAGTTGCCCATTCGTCTGTAAGGACCCATCATAGTGCGCTGTGGCAGTACAATTGGCACATAAATGGCACACTCAAATATACGTAAGTACGAGATACTTGTACCCAGTCATTAGCTGTAACACAAAGATTGTTTGAGTGGCAGTGGGTCGTAGACGAGCGACATTGTTGCATGCAATATTGCATCACCCCAAGCGGATATAAGGAGATTGGTGCGCATTACCAATGTCCGGACTACCATGGTAGTCGTTTCCGCAAGACTTTTTGAGTGTGTACATGAGAATATAATGTCCAACATCAGTCTCATTGCAATAACCATCGAAAAATTTTTATATAAACTCTCAAGCATTGTCAAGTCCAATTGATTGAATATGATCCGGGGAGTGAGCCCGTTGTCATATGATATGTGCTAGGAGTATAGTATAAGCCGCATTTACAGGTGGACAATAGCACACCACGTGACTAGCGTGTTTGCGTGTCAACCAACATCATGAAATATTTAAACGCTTGCAAATTGGTTGAATCAGTCCACAGGATCCCCATGGATTCTATGTAAGAACAGAATGAATATTTTCATATCAAACATAGGACGGTCTCAATCCTAATTTTCCTAAGGAACAGGCTTTGTAAAACGAGCGAGAGGCTTTAGAAGCAACCAATGAGGATTTTGGTTGGGCCTGAGCGTCTGAAACGCTATTTGAAGCAAAGTTGGTGATTGCAGCATCACCTGAGACGCCATCACCATGATGGACACCATCCATGCCATCATGGCCATGGGAGACGCCAACTATGGCATCATTAGAAGGGACTACTGTGACGTCCCGAACCCGAATTCACCGGTTTACTAGTCATTTGGATGGTAAACAACTTTTACTTTCACTTTTACTGTCGTTTCAATGCTTTTAGGGGGCCCTAAAATTTGACTTTTTGTTCGGGTCAAAATTGGAGAAAATGTCTTCATAAAAGTTGTAGAGGACGTTAAACCGAGCGCGTGCATATGTGGTACGTAAAAATCGGAGTTTATATGCGAAAGTTATGGCCAAAATACTAAAGTTACTGTTCATAGTAATTTTCTATAAATAGCCGAGTTACTGTGGTAAGTTTCCATTTTCGGAAACTTACCGAGCCCTCTCCTTTCTCTCTCCCCGATTCTCTCTTCCTCTCCGACCTCGTCACCTTCTTCCGGCCATAACTCCTCCATCCGGCGACGGATTTTGACGTGTAAGATGTCGTTGGAAAGCTCTCTTCCTTCTCTTCATTTCCGGTTCGTTTCGTAGCTTAATATGAACTGTGGAAGGTGCAGCAACGCGAAGAAGATGACGGTCACTGTAGCAGTTTTGAGGCAGCGTCGATATTTTCCGATTCCGGCAGTCTCCGGCCACCAAATTGGCGTCGAAGGTTCGGTTTTTGACATAGATCATTTCCCCTAAGGTCTTTCATTTCAATTTGCAGTCTAGAGGTCAAATTAACAGTTTCAATTTCTAGGGTTCTTGGAGTTTTCTGGAAAAATTTCACCGGCCTAATTGGAGGTCTTCCAGGTAAAATTGGAACTTGTTGTAGTTGAGAAAGAGGTTGGGTTTGTTGAGTAGATGGTGCTGCCAAATTTTGGTGGCCATCTGAGGTGGTTGCCGCCGGCGCGTGGGGCCCACGCGCTGCCACTGTTGGTGGCGCGTGGAGGCGTGTTGGGCTGTGTTTTAATTCCAGTTTTTAGCCCATTAAATCCTATAAATATTCTAGAGCTTGTATATGAAATTTGGTGAATTTTGGAGAAGCTTGGATTTAATTATGAATTTTTGAAGTTTAGGGTTTCGATCATCGAATTACGAGAATCCGGCCGTTGGATATCTCTCGGTTCTGCCTTGGAACCTTTAAATTAACAAAATGGTATTAGTGGTATAATTTGGGTTGTATCCGAGGAGAAGTGGAGATGTAATTATGAGGATTTGATTTTGAGAATCGTAGTTAATTGTTGAATAGTTATTCACGGAAAATAATTGTATACAGGGCGACGTACCGAGCTATTGCTCGACGAAAGAACTCGTATGCATGGTCGCCTAAACAGTACTGTGAGTGGACATTTATTTTAAATTAATTGTGCATGCAGTATATTAGCATTTTCCGATTGAGATTTAATTTATAATTTGAATTATTGAGTTTTATGGTTTTATGAGATTTAGTTTATCGAGATTTATTTACGAATTACGAGATTAGTATTGAAATTCCTTCCCGAGGGCTTTTAATAGATTTTTGAGATAGTCATTCATGGGTTATTGAGTTGAGGAATGATTTTCGGGAAGTGACTGATTCAGAAAATATTATGAGAAATTTGGATTTCGAATATCGGTTTTTATGAGGATTCACGAGTACGAATGTTTCATCGAATATTTGAGCATGATTGATT
>BDJD01001313.1:89503-109213 GCA_002564525.1 Rosa multiflora
ATTTTAAGAGATTTCAAGATGTTCTTGTTACGTGATTGAGATTTCAGTAAAGAGGATGATTAAGAGTGTTTTCAAGATTGTTACTTCATGCGAGATTTTAGAGAATAACTTGGGAAAGCATTAAGTTTTACTTATACATTTGAAAGTACTTATTTTTCGTCCACTCACTCTAACGGATTTTAAATGTTTTCCCCTGGGCCCTTCGGTTTTAAATGCCCAGTTTGCAGGCCAGTTTAGCTTGAGGTCAAGCGTACTTGGGGTTGAGGCATAGCTGTCATAGCTTCCGCATTATAAAAGTATTGGTCGTTTATCTTGTATTCTACCTTCTTGTACGCCTGAGAAATAGATTGCTCTGATAACTCTTGAGATTAATATTCTTAAGTTTCAGAATTGTTTGGTGATATGAGAGATGTTGTGATATAGGGAGCAGGGTGGCTCCAAGAGAATAAGGATGAATGATTTAGAAGTGTAAATGTTTTTCTACAGGTTTTGGGTTGTCCACTTTTAGAGGGAGTTCTGCCAAATTTTTGGTAGAATTGTCAGTACATGAGCCTTCCACCTGGGTATGTAGTTGCTTCTCCGGGTGATTTGGTATGCAAATGCGACGGTCCTAGGCCTGCGGTGGACGACGGCGATGCCAGAGGCGGCGGCGGCGGCGGTCACACTTAGTCAAAGAATCAACTTTTGATTCTTGCTTCGTTTCGCTCGAAAGAATGGATGTCCATGTGAAGTCTTTAGTAGATGGATCATCATATCATGACCAGGATGACCTATCCTGTCGTGACAAAGCCAATATGTGTCTAAATCCAAGAGATCTTATCTCATGACTTTATTGGATTTAATGATCGAATAGTGATATAGAGTCCACCAGAGAGACACATAAACTTCTCTAAGATGCACCTTTGTTCGCAATCATTAGAGGTATTGCGAAGGAACTCATTTTCGTTCTCTATATACGTTTTCTCATTGAATCCGTTGGCTCAACTAACTCAATAGGGTTCCATTCTCCCTAGGAGCGAGAGAGTTTATGTGACTGTAATGAAAGTGCCATTGGGGAAGCAGAATTTGGGTCATTCTATATCCTTGAACTAATTCTGATGGCGCAGCTACCGTAGTCACAAAGTAATATACTCAAAATCAAAATGGAGTCATAAGAACTCAAAATTTTATTCATAAGCCAACGGAGTACATCATTGTTTCTTAACCATTAATAGAATCTAATCCAAGTACTAGCTAATGCGAAACAATGGTAGTTGTGTAACTTCTTTCGGTAACTTCAAAATAAATATGACCAGGTAAGTGGAGAGATGTCGGTGGAGCAAAACTCGCTTAAGTACCACTTATCTCAAAACCTTCCTAGACGTCACACTCATTTTGGATGAGCCTATGTGAAGAAAAACTAAACCAGTGGCATTTACTACAAAGTAAATGACAATTGCCTATTACATCTCTTGAAAAAATAAAAACTTAAACAGAATTGGCGATCTATTGATCCTAGCCAGATTTGAAGTCTTCAACCCTTCATTCTAGATCACCTTCTTGATCTTCTTGTTCCACATAATGAGCTTCTCTTGCTTCACAATATGCTTTATAGGCGGTGACAATATCTTCACGAGCTCTACAAATGTGTGCCCAATGACCGGATACTCTATATCAGGAACATACATCTATGTGCTCAGACTCCATTGATTGAGGCGCTTAGAAAGCATCATTTGGATGGCTCTTAATGTTGGTGGTGCCACCAACATGGCCAGAGGCGTTGCCTTTCTTCTTTCCACATTGACCTCTTCGGTTCCATGTCCGCCTGTTTTGACCGTTACCTTCCTCATTAGAGCGAGAATATGAACCAAAACATCCAAAATTGTCCATAAATTTAGGGTTTCGCTCTTGGCACCCTCCCTTAGGGGTGCGACTATAATTGGACCCCGGAATATGCTCTGTTCCCACGGGTCTCGAATTATAGTTCTTCACAAAGATGTTGTCATGATTTTCAGCGACATTCATAGCTCCAATGAGCTCATGAAACCTTGTGATTAGTCCTGCAGTAAAATCGATTCGATAGTTCTTAGCAACCATCAAAGCAGAGATGGGGAAGGTAGAGAAAGTCATCTCAATCAACATCGTATCTGTGATATCTTTTCCATAGAATTCCATTAAGGATTTAATGCTAAGTGCTTCCGAGTTGTAGTCAAGAACTGACTTGAAATCACAGAAGCGTAGGCTATGCCATCTCACTTCTAGATCAGGAAGCAGGGAGTCTCAGACGTTGCCAAATCTTTCTTCGAGTAAGACCCACAACCTTCTGGGGTCTTCTTCATTCATATACTCGTACTGGAGCGAATCATCCATATGACGAGTCATTAGAATGATGGTTTTCTCCTTATTTGCCTCCAAGGCTGCTCTATTTGCTTCCAAAGCTTGAGCTTGCTCAACAGTTAGCACGTCTTGGCTGGGCTAGAGAATCATATCCAGGATTTCATCGACCTTGAGATGCTGGCAGACATCACAAACCCACTTGTGATATCCAGAGCCAGTTGTTCATAATGGAGCGAAGTCCAGTTTGTTCAGGTTACTGATCCGAAAGAGAACAAGAAAAAGGGTTAGTTTCAGAGCCCCCACAGTTCAAGCTCCACGCTGGGAGTTAGCACGAACCCCCACAGTTCAGCTTTTGGTTTCCCCTATGAAGAAGAAAGGGGGGTAGAGGAAGGGAGGTTGCAAGTCCCCGAGAAAAAGAAAAGAATTTGAAAGTACAGAAAGCAGAAACGTTTAATCAAAAATTACCTTTTTTTTCTTTGACTTTGCTTATTTCTTTTTCTTCTCTTTCTTTTCTTCTTCTGGGCCCGCTCCCTCTCTTTTCTTTCTTTTTCTTCTTCTTCTGTTGGCACGTGGGCCGCATGCCTTCTCTTTCTTTCTTTTCTTCTGTCAGCACATTGGCTTCTTTGACTGAAGACGTGGGCCGCCTCCTTCCTTCTTCTTTTTTTTCTTTCCTTCTTTTGGGTTTTTTTTTCTTTCTTTCGCTGGCAGAGTTGTTGCGCTTATCTGGTAACTTTACAGCCGGTTCTGGGAGATATTATTCCAGTTCCTGGATCAGGGAGTCAGGGCGACGATGGTGATCAAATTTGACTGTAGGAGGAGGTCTGAAGGTGTCGAACCAGGTAGGAATCCTTTTTCTCTTCTGGGGGCCAGTTTTGTACTTTTCCCACCTGTTATGGTGACTCCGCAGCCGGTTATGGGCTCCTAGGATTGGGGGCTTCAAGGTGTGCAGTGGTGGTTGGTCGGATTTGATGGCTACGAAATTAGGGTTTCAGGGTTAGAGCTTCGTGCTGATAACGTGTTTAAGGAAAACTGAAATTGGGAGAGAATTGAGTCGTGCTTTCATTAATAATAGGAGCCTCTTTATATAGAGGATTACAAGCATAGAGATAGAGTTGTACATGGAAACATAATTGTACAATGATTGAATATCTGCGAATATCTCTGAGAGTATCTCTAACATAAACTCTATTACAACTAGAGAAAATAACTTAGAGTTTGGGCCAGACACATTCTGGATTTACTTGAACACAAAGAAGATTTTTTTTTTTTTTTTTTAATAACAGAGGGTTCAAAATCGAAATAAAGAATTGGTTGGCCGAAATAGGAAATGACTATTTTAGCCCTTAAAGTGGGCTCTATAGTCGGACTTAACGTTTAATTTGGACGGAGCGAGTGAAATTAGACATGGCTGATGAAATTAGAAAGTTTAAGGGTATTATTAATTAAATTGAAATCACAGGGACTAACATGATGTTGGACCCAAAACTCAGGGGGATAAACTAAAATTAGTCATTTTTCTATAACAGCTATATACCATGAAATGTTTTAGGGCTAATTACTGTTTACTCCCTGAACTTTCACGGAAAAAACAGTTCAGTCTCTCGCCTTTTAATTTGACGCGTTTACTCCTTGTTCTTTCAATTTTACACCCAATAGGTCCATTCCGTCACTCTCCATCCAAATCCTCTGTTAACACCACATTTTTATATAATACCCCTAATTTTCACATTCTTTATTTTTTTTTAATTGTTTTTATTCTCTCTTTTTTTCTTCCTTCCGACATCAGACCAGATTGCCTCTTCATCACAGATCAGGGTTCTTATCTTCTCCAAACCCTCTCTTCCACCACCATCATGCCTCCAAAATAAAAACCCCAAAAGTGCAAAACCCCAAAACCAGTCATAATTACCATACCAGAAAACCCAACCCAGTCGAAGTTCTCCACCGCCGTCGCCCAGATCTCCGCCCTCGAAATCCTAACCCACATCGTGATCAACTACCTCGTAGCTATAGCCAAGTCCTCAGCCTCCTACAGCTTACTGAATGGTTTCTCCAAAGGACGAAAGAAGGAGTTAAATCAAATGAGAGAAGCTCTCGGTTTTCTGATGCCTTTTCTGGCGACTCCGGTGGCGGTTTTGGATGCATGAGTTAGGAAAACAATCCTCTCGTCGTACTCTATGTCGGGCTATAATCAGTTTTTGAAGTCAATTATGTTTTGGAGAAATTGCATTTTGGGTGCACACGGCCACAGCCGTGGCCACTATGTTCAGTGGTGGTTTTGTCTCTTCTCCGGCCAATTCCAACTCGAATTCTGATTTCTAGAGTGAGAAATGATGATGGCTGCATTTCGGTAACAAGATTGGTGAATTTGTGGAGACGTGAGCAAAGGAAGAATTTTTCCCAGTTGCTGTGTTCTTCGTCAAGGGACAACTTTATATGTTCTGATGTTGTTTGGCATCAAGGTTAGTTAGGTTCTTCCTTGGAGACTTTGGATGATATTGTGTATATGTATAGTTGGTATTCGATTACCTGAGTATGCGTATTGACCATAGGATGATTTGAAGTTCATGTTGGCACATGGAAGGATTCGGTGAATTCACTGGTTCCTGGAAGTAGGGGAGCCGAAACTGGTTAAGAGGAGGAATGGGGAGGAGCTGTGGGAGGATTTGGTAGTTGAGAATGGGAATGGGAATAGGGAATAGGGAGTTTAGGTTAAGAGTAAGGGGGAGAGTGAAAAGGGTGTGTTTTGGAGGTGAAGTGTAACATCAGAGAGGTAGAAATGGCTTGAAATGCAGAGAGGTTGGTCTTGTGGGATTTCAATGAGTTTTGATCGAAGACTGATAGTCTAATACTGGGTTTTACAAGGTGATGAGGGGGTTGATTTTTTGGTCGAATTACTAGTGGATCTCCTGCTTGGCTGAGAGTGATTTAGTGATGCCATGGTTGGAAGAAGGATTAGTAATGTCAGGTTTGGGGTTCAATATGGTAGATTCAGAATTGGTGTCGAACAGAAGAAAAACATTGAGAATAAAAACAATTAAAAAAAATTAAAGAATGAGAAAGTTAGGGGTATTATAGTATTTTTATTTTTAAAAATGTGGAGTTAACGGAGGATTTGGATGGAGAGTGATGAAATGGACCTATTGAGTGTAAAATTGACAGAATAAGGAGTAAACGTGTCAAATTAAAAGGCGAATGACTGAACTGTTTTTTTCGTGAAAGTTCAAGGAGTAAACAGTATTTAGCCTAATGTTTTATGCTTACATAAGTAATCTATAGACTAGTTGGTTAAAGCATTACTTGTCCACAGATTAGATCGTTGGTTTGATCCCAATGGAGTCAGTTTTTTTTTTCTTTCTTACTTTCTTTCTTCTTCGATTCTTTCTTATTTTCCTTTTATTTCTTTCTTCTTTAACTAATTCTCATTTTCTTCCGGGTGTATTCTTTTTTACTAATTATACATAAAAGCATTTCTAGTTTTATCAATTCTTTTTCATGATAGGATTGAGTTTAATAAATGAGCTCCATTTCTCTAAATTCATTTATTTATAGTTTGTGTTATTTAATTTAATTTGTTTAGTCAATAAAGGTCCTCCTTTTTGGAGGTTGTATTGGGCTCTGGCCCTGTTTATGTCGTGTTCTTTTTGTGGTAACAGTGTGTTCAATCCAATGGCCAATATTGATGTACACCAAAAAGGTCTTAGGCGGATATACTGGTTTATTAGTTGAATTTTGTTGCTTCACTTTGATTACGATGTAGTAGTCTTGGGACTCAAGGCTAGTAGTCATTTTATATGTGCAGTCAGCACACTACTTGAGTAGTGAATGTAATGGGTGATTTTCGGATCCCCTAGATTGACCTTATACAGTCATTATGATCTTTCGATTGCTGGAATATAATCCATTCCCCTCAAAATAATAATAATAATAATAATAATAATAATAATAATAATAATAATAATAATAATAATAATAATGTTAGTTGATAAAATGTGTATCACATAGCTATTAAAAATAACCTCAATCATTTTAAATTAATGTGCTTTTAGCAGGAAAAAAAATTAGCTTATTATTCTAACCCACCCAAACTTGACATCCTGGATCCACCCTTGAGTAGAGCAACTTAAATCTGCAATGTGAAAGGTGTTGTTGGAAGATAACGAGATTTCTTGTACGTCAAGCTTTTCTGCAATTTCCTTGTTTAATTAAAAGTTCTTTGGGTAACATCCATAAGCCCTCTTTGCACAAGCAAAGATTGTGCATGGTACTTGATGCAGGACCAATACGTAAACTGTAGAACTAAGGTTGTTGTAGAGATAATCTGCAGTAGGCTAAGAAACAGAAAGGTAACTACTGGAATCACACCAGTAGGTTTTAGGAGTCACACCTAGGAAGGGGTTGAGTCACACAACCAAGGATAGCAAACGCTGTCAGTTTTATTAATCTTAATCTGAAAATAAAAGACTTCAAAGGCTTCAATTTATAGAGAAGCTAAAACAACCCTTGAACAATTAGGGCCAAGTAATCCTAACATCCCTAGGCTTAAGAAGATTCCCTAAAAATATCTCCTAAGAATAAAACAAATCCTAATACGAAAAGAAATCATAAAACTTTCCAAATTCTTGCTGACCCCAAATCAGTCAAGTTCCCATGTTGACACATCATCGCCTACTGAGTGCCAGATCAAGGCTTGAGCCTTGGAACCTTCTTTGCCACATCTCTTATAGACTTTCAATGGCCTCTGCCATGTAGATCCTCCATCATCTCCCCTTGGCTTGAAAAAACTCGACCTTGACGAGTTAAAAGCATGAAATCGATCGTCTGCAGCTCTGCATCAGTAAGCCAAGTACAATCAGAAAGTGGACGATTCTGCCATTTGACGAGATACTTTTGATATCCACCATTTCTGGTGGATACAATCTGATGATCAACAATATCCTCTATGGTCTCTCTCGAGCAGGGTGCTCATGGAAGCTGAACAATGGGTATGGCATCTGTATCGTTAGTGTGACCAGGGTACAAGGTGAGGTCCTCAACATTAAAAACATTACTGATGCCCATATCTTCAGGTAAATCAAGGACATAGGCATTATCATTGATTTTCTTCAAAACTTTGTATGGACCAGCAGTTCTAGGATGAAATTTCTTAGAAATCCCAGGATTATATCTTTCAGGCTTGATCCTAACCAAGACCATGTCATGACCTTCATTCAACACAACAAGCCTCCTCCTTAAATCGGAGTGTGCCTTATAGCCTTCATTGCTCAAGGCAATTTTGCGCCTAACGTCATCATGAATGTTGCGAATATGACTACTAAAAGACTAAACTTCAGCGCTAGAACCTGCCTCAAGTGGCAAAGGAATCAAATCAATTGGCTTTCTAGGAAGTAGTCCAGTCACTATCTCAAAGGGGCTACGGCAAGTGGATCGATTTTTAGAACTGTTATAGGCAAATTCAACCATAGGGAGAACCTGGTCCCAGCTAATTCCATGATCACGAACTAAACAGCGGAGCAATTCGCCCAGACTTCGGTTGACAACCTCTGTTTGCCCGTCAGTTTGTGGGTGGAAAGCTGAGGAAAACTGCAACTTGGTATTAAGTAATTTCCATAAGGTACGCCAGAAATAGCTGGTAAATTTCACGTAGCAGTCTGAAACAATAGTTTTAGGCAACCCATGAAGTCGTACAACTTCTTGAAAGAAAATCTTAGCAATGTGTACCGCATCGGAAGTCTTGGAACAAGGAACAAAGTGAGCCATTTTGGAGAAACGATCAACGATGACAAAAATGGAGTCGTTGATTCGGATTGTTCTTGGTAATCCAAGTACAAAGTCCATACTCAAGTCTTGCCATGGTTCATGTGGTACTGGTAACGGAGTATACAACCCAGCAATCTTCTTCCTACCTTTACCAGGTCCTGCACTGAGAAATAACCTTGGCAACATCCCATTTTAAGCTTGGCCAATAGAATCGGTCTTCTACTATGGCAATTGACTTGTCTCTGCCAAAATGACCAGCCGCACCACCACCATGCAGTTCCCAGATCACTTGTTCACGAACAGATGTGTTGGGCAAGCACAACTTCGTACCTTTGAATAAATACCCATCATGTAGAGAAAAATCAGTATATTGCCTGCCCTGCCCTGCCACGAAGTCAGCGTATATGCTACTGAAATCCTTGCACACTGAGTATTCCCTTTTGAATGATTCAAACCCCACGACCTGAATAGCTGTAGAGGATAAAAGGTAAGTCACTCGAATGAGTGCATCAGCAGCCTTATTTTCAGCTCCCGATTTATGCCTGATAACAAAAGAATACTCTTGTAGAAAGGAGACCCATTTGCCATGTCGGTGACTGAGCTTCTTTTGGTAGTTGATATGCTTAAGTGCCTCATGATCAGAGAATAAAACAAAATCTTTTGGTATGAGGTAGTATCGCTAATACTGAAGTGCTTGGATTACCGCATAAAATTCTTTGTCGTAGGTGGAGTATCTCTTTTTAGCTTCATTCAATTTTTCACTGAAGAACGCAACAGGATGCCCTTCTTGACTTAATACACCTCCAATTCCTACATGAGACGCATCACAAGTGACCTCAAATACTTTTGTAAAGTCTGGAAGGCATAGGACTGGAGCTTCAATCATTTTACTCTTGATAGCCTCAAATGCTAGAGATGCTGCTTTGTCCCATTGAAACTGACCAGCCTTCATGCAATTAGTAATAGGTGCCATTACCGTACTGAAATTCCGTATGAAGCGTCGGTATAACGTTGCTAAACCGTGAAAACTTCGAGTCTCTTGCAAAGTTTTAGGAACTGGCCACTCCACAATTGCTTTAACCTTAATTGGGTCGACCTCAACACCTGCAGAGGAGATAATAAATCCTAAAAATACAACACTTGGCTTCATAAAGAACACTTCTTCAGGTTTAGATACAACTTCTCTTGATGAAGAACCCTCAGAACTTGCCCCAAGTGATTGAGGTGCTCCTCCCTTGTTCTGCTATATATTAAGATATCGTCAAAGTAGACAACCAAGAACCGACCAATTAAGGGTTGTAATACCTGATTCATAAACCGCATAAACGTTCTAGGTGCGTTGGAGAGACCAAATGGCATCACTAACCACTCATACGTACAACTCATCCCTTGTCTTGAACGCAGTCTTCTATTCATCTCCAGGCCTAATCCGTATCTGGTGGTAGCCGCTTTTTAGGTCGAGTTTCGAAAACTGACTTGAACCAGCCATCATATCCAACATGTCATCGAGCCGCGGAATAGGGAATTGATACTTAATAGTAATCTTGTTGATAGCGCGACTATCAATACACATGCGCCAACTACCATCCTTCTTAGGTGTTAACAAAGCTGGAACAGCGCAGGGACTGAGACTGTCACTAATAAAACCCTTAGATAACAATTCATCCACTTGCCTTTTGAATTCGGCATGTTCACTCGGGTTCATGCGATAGGCTGGAAGATGAGGCAATTGTGAGCCTGGAATGAAATCTATGGCATGCTGAATAGAACGCAAAGGGGGAAGCTCGTTAGGCAACTCCTCTGGAGCCAAATCTGAAAAGCTGGATAATAATTCTGTTAACTCCGGATTTTCTGGGCAAACTGGAGAATTAGGGACATATATGACCCCAGTTTAGGGCAAACTAGCAAACGGTGATTCCTGCAGTTTCTTTTGCCACTACGGCATATATGACCCCAGCTTCTTCACTCTCTACTTGAAATTTCTTCTTTGTGAGAATATGAAGAGATTTCTTGTTACTCCCTATGCCTTTAGATGCCTTTCCCTTGTACTTTGCCAAATCAGTAGCTTGCATTGGCTTCAAGACCACATTTTTCTTGTTGAACAGGAAAGAATATGTATTTTCTTTACCATTATGGTTCACATCCCGATCAAACAGCCACGGCTTTCCTAGAAGGATGTGAGCTACCTTCATGGGGACCACATCACAGCAAATAGAATCAGTGTAGTCACCACAAGAAAACGAAACAAGGCACTGTTGAGTTACTGGAATTTGGGTGCTATCAATCCAAGCTACCTTGTATGGTTGTGGATGTGGTTGTGCTTGAAGTTTAAGGCATTCAACCTTTGAGCTTGAGACAACATTCATACAACTACCGCCATCAATAATTAGCTTCTGAGCTTTATCCCCACAATGAACTAACATTTGAAAAATAGTTGTTCGACGCCAGTCTTCGCCCCCCATTTTAGGAGCTGCTAGCACACGTCTCACGACAGAGGAAAGGGAAGTGTCATGGTCTTCTTCCTCGAGATCATCTGCATCGTATTCCCCATAGTTGAAGTCATCGTTTCCCGCTTGATGCTCTGGTTCTTCCTCTTGCTCTATTCCAATATGCAGATTCTTCTTTGGACATTGATATCCCATGTGACCTGGTTGCCCACACTTGAAGCAAACCCTTGATTCAATGGCCTTTGAAGAAGAGGGTTTAGAATCTGGTGCTCGATTGAATGATGGGTTTCCTGTCCTTGTCTTACCAGCAGCCTCAAAATATTTTCTTTGAGCTGTGTCATTACCCTGACTCCCAGATTTCCTCACTGTGGTGTAACCCAAATATTCTTCCAAGTCCAAAGCAACTTAGAAAGCATGTTCTACGCTGTACACTAGTTGTCGAATCATCTCCATCTTTATGTCAGGTCTCAAACCAACCTTGAACCTTGCAAGAGTTTGTCTAGAGTCTTCTACAATCTAACTCCTTGTCTTTAACTCGTCAAACTTTTGCATATACTCAGATACTGACATGATGCCTTGCTTGAGAGCAGTGAGCTTATCGTACAGTTTGTCAAGATAATTAGGTGGCATGTATTTCTCATGCAACTTGGCCTTCATCTCTTGCCAAGAGCTGATCGGTGGTTGTCCCAATCTCATAATATCACCATCAACACCAGCCCACCATACTTTTTCCAAGAGCACCAGTTTCATCTTAGCAAACCTCACTCGCCGTTCATCATCCATGTCATACCAATCAAAGTACTCCTCAATTCTAGCAAGCCAATCTGAAAACACAGTAGGATAAGTTTTCCCCTCGAAATCGGGCACTTCAACCTTAATTTTCTTGGTAATATCTCCAGCAGTATCCACTTTGTCAGGCATACTACTAGATTCAAGGTATTCTTTGACCCAATCCCCAAAAGATTACTTGTTCTGGGCCTGCTCTTCTTTGTCATCAGTGTTGGTTTCCTCAACTATAATATCTTCTTCTTCATCTACCTTATCAGTTGCGGAAGCTTTCCCACGATCTTCTAACTTTCTGATCCAAATGTCCATCGATTCACTCCGAGTGTCCATCGATTCAAGTTGCTCAACAATCTTTAGTAACAAACCATCTCGCTGGTTGTCAGTCAGACGCCCTCTGAAGTTTCTCCCTGATCGTGTAGCCATTGGATCAGCCTTGCTCTGATACCAAAATGATGCAGGACCAATACGTAAACTATAGAACTAAGGTTGCTGTAGAGATAATCTGCAGTAGGCTAAGAAACAGAAAGGTAACTACTGGAATCACACCAGTAGGTTCTAGGAGTCACACCTAGGAAGGGGTTGAGTCACACAACCAAGGATAGCAAACGCTGTCAGTTTTATTAATCTTAATCTGAAAATAAAAGAATACAAAGGCTTCAATATATAGAGAAGCTAAAACCCCTTGAACAATTAGGACCAAGTAATCCTAACATCCCTAGGCTTAAGAAGATTCCCTAAAAATATCTCCTAAGAATAAAACGAATCCTAATAAGAAAAGAAATCATAAAACTTTCCGAATACTTCCTGACCCCAAATCAATCAAGTTCCCATGTTGACACATCATCGCCTACTGAGTGCCAGATCAAGGCTTGAGCCTTGGAACCTTCTTTGCCACGTCTCTTATAGACTTTCAATGGCGTCTGCCACGTAGATCCTCCATTAGTACTTGATCCGTTTGTTAGTTCCATTGTTCCAATTCATGGAATTAAAATAAGAATGCGGCTATTGCCACCCTACTATATGCTGAGTTCACCCTCCATGTAAACTTTGTCACCCAAAATTTCAATGATACCCTCAGAAAAAAGAAAAAGAAAACTTAACAAAAAGAAAAATGCTAACTGTAGAAACTAATATCACCCCCACACCAACATTTGATTTACAGTCTCAACACTTATACCACTACTAATTAAGTTTCTTGTATCTTTCAAGGGATTAGTTTGTGAAGTAAAGTCATGGATTATTTATATACAAGAGGAGGATGTGAAGATAGCTCCGCCGACTTCAACTCTTTATCAGATTATGCGCATGTCGCTGTTGTTCTTATTCGTCCTTTGGGAGTTAAGCTGGTGAATCATAATCTTCTGAGAGGATGGAGTTGAAGAAAAGTAACGAAACCCACGATTGCCAAACCAAAGACTTTTATCCAGCTACCATGATAACATGATATACTCCTTGGCAAATACAATGTGCAGTGGAGAAGTCAGAGCCCTCAGCTTAATTAGATAAGAAAAAGGAGAGAAGACATTGCATATCAACTGGGTGTTGGATATAGTCACTGAGTCAGTTATATTGTATGTTAGATAGTCAGGAACAGACTCCAAATTAAAGTAGTCGACCTCAAATTGACGGCTGGCTAATGTGATGCCATAAACTACCTCATTTACTTTGATGCAACGAGCAAAATACAATCACAAATGAAAACAGGTTCAAAGTTCCATAACAGTCAATTAAGATGATCAGCTAATAGTCAATCGCAATCTCTCTTTCAAGGGTTAACCTATTCAACCCAGTTAAAATTCCTCCCATGTCATCGCCGCTATTAGCCACCCAGACCTATCTCCTTTCACCATTTCTATCAATTAGGTATCAACAAAATTGGACTCTTTCTCTCTCAAATTACTGGGTTTGCAACTTGAGATTTGTCGTTTTGCAATCCACCTCTCTCTCTCTCTCTCTCTCTCTCTCTCTCTCTCTCTCTCTCTCGGCTTCATCCGGCTTCTATTTCGTAGAGATTTCAATTGATATTTAATTGAAAATACGGCCTTAATCTGATCTGGATACTTGGGTAAGAAGAGGAGAGAATGCGAAGGGTAAAATCTGAGATTCGATTTTCATTTAGATTTGATTTTGCTGAGGTTGAATACCAAGGATTGCAATTTTGGATTGTTGTTATTTGGGTCTGTATGAAAGTAAAGAGAGCAAGGAGGAGAAAAAAAAATAGAAACAGAATGATCATGAAGAAAGAGAGAGGTTCAGTGGAGATAATGGTGGTGGAGGACTGCTGTTGATTAAACTGCAAAAGATGGAGTAAGTTGTTGAAGAAGAATCGAACTTAAATCAGGGAAAGTTTCTAGAGAGAGAGGGTCCTCCTTCTCTCTAGAGATTTTCTCAAATCAGCCATCATTTTGAGAGTCTCACCATTACCTCCATTTCCACCACCACTATCTTTACCTCCATCTCCACTCCATCCACCCAGCCCTTTTCTTGACCAGATCTGCCATTTTCCTTCATTTTCCTCCTCTTTCTCTTCCCTCTACTCCCTTCAAGATCTCCATCTACCCATCACTTGCTGCTGCTATCATGAGCGTCACCATGACTGGGCGAGCTCTCACTCTCATCAACCCCATCACCTCTCCACCTCTTCACTCCATCATCACAACCCAAATCCTATCTCTCATAAACTTTTCATCAATTTTTTAGATTTTCCTCCTCCTTTGTTATTGTTCTTGTTTGACAGGTTTGACCAATTTGACTTTCAGATCTGCTCCATGCTCCACCACCTCTAAACAAACTTTCACCCGTTGGCGAATTTTTGTTATATCAACAGAGGGTGTCCAGATTACCTTGGTAATCACTCCCTCTTCGGTTACTCGGTTTATATTGGGCGTTCTTGAGCCCGGCGTGTGTCCCAACCGGTGGAGAAGGTTGTATGATCTGATGCTGCGGCAGCGAATTCACGTCAAGCAACAACTGGAATATTGCAACAGGAAGACTTTGCAGCTGATGAAGATGTGGTGGCTGCTAGAAATTTAGGGTTTCTTTCTTTTATCTTTGAGCTTCTGACTTGTAATTTGGCCACACCCACTATGGGTTTTATTTTGTTTATGCTGGGCCTAAGTGCCTCTATTGCTGGGCCTATGTGCCTCTTGTTGCTGGGTCTATGTGCCTCTTTTTGCTGGGGTCTTTTGTATTGGATGTACCATTTGGACCATCTAATACATATCTTTCATTGACCAAAAAAAAAAAACTGTTGAAGAAGAAGAAGACAGAGAATGAGAATCTTTTGACCGTTGGATTAAGCTGCAAAAAATGAAATAAGTACAATAAAAGATTGGAGCCGTTAGATGTGTTTTTCGACACGTGGCGGCTTATAATGAAAAACTTAGGAAGCTCAGGTCAATAATGAGCTCAGAAGAGGATCCTCTCTCTAACTGTTTACCTTCGAATATAAATGATGAATTTTAACTGTAATTGCTATCTAAACAAATAACTTAAAGATATGGACCCACCTCGCTCCGTCATTGAAATTAGAATTGAAATTACTGTTCACAGTAATAAAGATGTTGAAAGGTAAAAGGGCACTAATGGTATAATATTAAGTGAATTGGAAAGTTGGGAGGAAAAAGGAAAAAGTTTTGTGAAAGGGGATAAAAATCAGTTAGTGGGATGTATGTTAAGTATTTTGGTAAAAAATGAGTAAGTGATCATTTTCCCTATATAAAATAACGTGAAATAAATGAAGCTAAATGGAATCCCCGCCATACAAGAGGAGGATGTGAAGATAGCTCCGCCAGCTTCAACTCATTATCAGATTATGCGGCTCTCGCTGTTAGAACAACACAATATTCGTTCTTTGGGAGGTAAGCTGGTGAAGCATAATCTTCTGGGAGGATGGAGTTGAAGAAAAGTAATGAAACTCACGATGGCCAAACCAAAGACATTTATCTAGCAACCATGACAACATGATATACTTCTTCGCAATTACAATGTGGAGAAGAGAAGACTGAGCCCTTTAATTAGATAAGAAAAAGGGATATAAGACATTGCATATCAACTGGGTGTTGGATATAGTCACTGAGTCAGTTATATTGTATGTTAGATAGTAGCAGACTCTGAATTAAATTGATGTTAGATAGTATGTTATATTGTATGTTAGATAGTAGCAGACTCTAAATTGATGGCCGGCTAATGTGATGCCATAAACTACCTCATTTACTTTGATGCAACGAGCAAGGTACAGTCATAAATGAAAATAGGTTCAAAGTTCCATAACAGTCAGTTAAGATGATCAGCTAATAGTCAATCGCAATCTCTCTTTCAAGGGTTAAGCTACTCGACCCATTTGCCTTCACTTGCTTTTCACATCAAATCTCTAGATAGACACAAGAGTACTACAGAGTTGAAGTTTAAAGGATAGACTTGGGAATACTTGCTAAGAAGGGAGGTAAAATATTTTATCTATGCAATGCCAATATGCATCTGATAAGCCAGTAGTGAATCACAATTTCAACAAGACAATAGCAGTAAGGCATACTAGTGACACTTCTAAGAACAGTGGCATTGTTATCATCTATAGATATCCAACTATAGGACCATTCCGTCCAAGTCTGCCTTTCAACAAACATGAACATCAAAACTTCTAGAACTACAATCTAGGGACGGCTTTCAGCTTTCGGGTTCACTCTTGTACAAATCCGAATAACTAATAGTTTCAAATTTCAATATAACAAAGTCACCTTCATCTCAATAAAACCTATCTTGTACATCCGAACTGGTAGCATACTCATGTGGTATTTTGCCTATATATCTCATCTGCTTCCCAAAATTGGTATAGAAGATAACTGCCATGGCCAATAATCACATAAGATCATTCCAAAACATGCTCTGGCAACAAAAAGAATAAGAGCTAGAGCTCATGATACACGGTTATGATCTTCTGATTTTCAAGTAAGATATTGTCACCATTCATTTCCAACCCATAACGAGTTCAAACATTGAAACTGTTACCATTGCAGCCATGATAGCAAAATTTGCAACAAACAGATCAAAAGCACTTGCAAAATCTATTTGCCTTTTATTTCTTAAATAGCATAATACAACAGTCACCAGGATACAAACCATAGAAGTGATAGAGCAAACAAAAGCATCCTAAACACAAAGAGAATTGCATTCTATCAATATTCATAGGAGAATCATAACTTCATCGAAATTGTTAAAAATCTAACCAGACAAAGTTGGAATCATCCCAGCCTCTCTAGCATAAGCAAATATCCCACCGGCTCTGATAACCGGACCGGCATCCCCGATGGGCTTCAACACATACTCTTTCCCAGTCGTGTGATTGATCAGACGGCTCTCGCTCAGCTCAATGCTCACCACATCACCGGTCCTGCACTCCTCGCAAATCCTCGTCTCCGATTCCAGCGGGTACACCTCGCCGGTGGCCACCGAGTTCCTGAAGAAGATGCGCGCGTACGACTCCGCCACCACCGCCGCCACTCCCGCCGCGCCGAGAGCCACCGGCGCGTGCTCGCGGGACGAGCCGCAGCCGAAGTTGGCGCCGCCGATGACGATGGAGTACTTGGACTTGGTCTCGTTGGGGTCGACGAATCGCGTGGAGTAGGACGCCGGGAGGCCGCAGAGGGCGTAGGAGCCGAGCTTCTCGTACTCAGAGGGGTTGGAGGGGACGAGGGTGAGGTACTCGGCGGGGATAATCTGGTCGGTGTCGATGTTATCGCCGACTACGTAGCAGAGGCCGTGGAAGGTGGTGGAGGGAGTGGTGGAAGCGGCGGCGGAGGCGCGTGTGGAGAAGGTGGCTCGTGGGGTTGGGGTTTGGGAGAGGTGTTGGGTGGATAGGGATTTGGCGGGGATGGGTGAGGTGGTGGTGGTGGTGGTGGTTGGGAATTTGAGGTGGGTTGGGGTTGAGAGAGAGGGAGAGGGTTTGTGAGAGGTGGTGGCGGTGAAGCTAGGGTTTGGGGAGATGGAGAGGGAGGTGGCGGCCATCGGGAATTTTGAGAATGAGGAAATGGAGGAAGTGGAATGACGGGTACTGACTCACTCACTGGGTGAGCTTCTGTAAAATACTTGTCATTTGGACGGAAGTGGTTAGGTTGGATTTTGCTTGATACAGGTTGACAAGTCGTGCGCTATCTAAACGACGACCTATGTGATTTTTTTTTTTTTTTTAATATTGAAAATCATAACTATTGTTTATCCATTTTGACACAAATTCAATACAAGTGCTCAATACAAGTGCTGATTGAGAGCGAACTTAGCAATACAATGAGTTACACTTTGAGGATTAGAAAGTCCGTGGTAATGAGCTACATAGTTATACTTTTAGGATGATTAGGAGTCCATGGTGAACACAAGAGCCTTAATAGAAGACAATTCTTCCTTAACTTCCACTTATCAGTGGAATTGAAAGGTATAACAGGTTTAGAGCTGACAGTTTTGACAATGATGGAAATAGTTCATGTCCAATGTAAATTTTAGACACTGCTGACTTAGTGATTAATGATAAATAAGTGCATCGACATTCATGCTACATTTCGTGCAGACATGTTTCATTTGAATTTTAGGTTCCTTGAATAAAAGTCTTGTAAATCAATAATAAGTCATGGGGAGGATGAGTCTCATCTCACTGCATTTTCATCAAATTCGTCATAAGAGAAGAAATAGATTCACAATGGATCAATTAAAATTAAACCCGGAGATCTTAAACCAAAATACAATGCCCATAGTTCATGTACCTAGGCCCAGAGAAACCTAATATTATCCAATCCCCTGATCCTAATCACCTGGTCAGCAACTGACGAGAGATCATTTGCTCACTTACCGTCCGATTGAAATCGAACAGTTGACAGATATTTAGATTTTGGGGGAGAAGATCTGTCAACCGTCCGATTGAAATCGGACGCGCGGTAAGTGAGCAAATGATCACAACTGACCAGGTGATTGGGACTGTCCAATCCCCATGCCATGACTATTTTGGAGTAATCCCCCAACTTCAATTCCACCAAAAGAAGCTAATCTAAAACCATCAACATTAATTTTAGCGACTCTTAACACAAGGGGGAGGCCATGCCATAACAACTTGATCTCGGGGATGTCTACTAATTGGCACGAAAACTAATCTTCAAATTTTTTTATGTATAGAAAGGAGTTTTGAATTGAGCATCAAAACATCTCCATTTAGACATGCAACAAGCATAAGTAAATATGCCCTTCCACCGATTAGAGTTTGAATTCAGGTTTCAAACTCATATTTGTAAATAACGAATCCTCAAAGTTGAAGGAAAAAGAATGGAGAGCAATCGAGGGGAGGGAATGCTGCTCTATGTCAACGTAGCTTAAGGGCAACTGTAGAGGGTGTGAAGTGAAGACTCCAGAGGATCGATGCCAAAAGGGCACGAATAATCATTAGTTAAATTTCTTCTTTTCCTTTGCTCATCGGTAAAAAATTTACATTGAGAAAACAAAAAAAAAAAATCTTCATCTTTTGGAGGAACCCGAAGATGCCAAATGAATGACCATTTAGAAGTGGGAAGCGGATATGTCTCAAGCCAGCACTATAAGCAGAACGGGGTGTTGTCAATTCGCTTCCTGCTTGGGCTGGTGTGGTGATCGGTGATCGGGGTCTGGTTGGTAGTTCCAGGGTTCTAAGCATGGGTTTGAGGGTTCCAGTGGCAACTGGTGGTTGCCCGAACGGATCGTTGTTACGTTGTCACCACTGCAGTTGTGAGATTGGGGGCGTGGTGATCGTTTGGATCCGTTTTTCAATTTGATCTGGTCTGGGCCTGGGGACAAGGTGAAGGTCTGGATCGATGGCTTTGGTAGGAGTGGGATGCAGTGGAGGAAGATCGAAGTTCCGATTCGTTATGGTCTATGGTTGGGGACGCAGTGGCTATGGCTATTCTGATTTCCGCCTTGTCTGTGGCTCTGGTAGGAGTGGGACGCTCCATATTTGGTTAGGTGAGACATGTTGGCGTGAGTCATACTTACCTTATTTATGTAGATATTCTGTAATATTCCGTGATATGTAATATTATGTAATATCTGTAGTATTATTGGGTTTACTACTTACCTTAGGAGTAGTACTTGTCTTATCAGAATTTGTATATAATTCCTTCTTGTGAGGTGAATGAGAAATCTAAGTTATTCAACCAAAATTATCTCTTATTTTTCGTTATATTTGACTTGGTATCAGAGCAGAGATCCGATCCTGGACTCTGACTCATTGTTCTTTGATCCTTGACTCTTGTTCTTTGTGCTTGGATTTGTTCCTTGTCCTTTGATCCTTTCATCACCGTTGCCTTCTTATATTTCCAAGTACTTTGTTGTTTTTCCTTCCGCTGCGTATTCACCATGGTGAAAGATCAAGACGTTTCTCCCAGGTTCT
>BDJD01001313.1:109665-120243 GCA_002564525.1 Rosa multiflora
AGTCTTTCGTTCTGATAATGGGGGGGAGTTTGTCAATTCTCAGTTTCACCAATTCTTTCATTCTCATGGGATTATTCATCAAACTACTTGCCCTGAAACCCCTGAACAAAATGGGGTGTCAGAAAGAAAGAATCGTCATGTTCTTGACATAGCCCGGTCTCTTCTATTTAGTGCTCATATGCCTAAGTATCTTTGGGGAGATGCAATTCTCACTGCTTGTGATCTCATTAATAGGCTACCTTCCTCTGTTCTCAATGGTCAAACCCCATATGCTGCCCTTTCAAATCATGTGTCTGTCCCTTCGTTTTCTAATCTCCCTGCTCGTGTCTTTGGGTGTGTTGTGTTCGTTCATGTTCCTAAGAATCAAAGGTCTAAACTCGATGCCAGGGCATTAAAGTGTGTTTTTGTGGGCTATGGTGTTAATCAGAGGGGCTACAAATGTTTTCATCCCCCTACACAGAAAGTTTTTGTTACCATGGATGTCACCTTTTATGAAGATGACCAGGGCATTAAAATGTGTTTTTGTGGGCTATGGTGTTAATCAGAAGGGCTACAAGTGTTTCCATCCCCCTACACATAAAGTTTTTGTTACCATGGATGTCACCTTTTATGAGGATGCATGTTACTTTTCTCCAATCAATCCTTCACTTCAGGGGGAGAAACACACTTTTTTGGAAGAGAAGTCTTGTGGGATTGAAATTCAGCCCATTGAAGCCAACGTCACTCCTGCCGAAACGGAAAAGTCAATTGCCGAACAGAGCATTGCGAGTTCCGAAACAGAAACAGCAATTGCTGAATTGTCTACCCTTGGCCATGCAACTGCCAAACAGAGCATTGCGAGTTCCGAAACAGAAACGACAATTGCTGAATCGTCTACCCTTCGCCATGCAACTGCCGAACAGAGCATTGCGAGTTCCGAAACAGAAACGGCGATTGCTGAATCGCCTACCCTTCTCCATGCAACTGCCGAACAGAGCATTGCGAGTTCCGAAATAGAAAAGACAATTGCCGAATCATCTACCCTCCGAGAAGGCCAAGCTCCTCCACCCCTCTTAGAAACAGATAACCCTTGTCAACCAATCCCTGAGGAGCGTCCCAATCTTGAGGTTAGTGGTGTTACTTCTAACTCTGATATTGGTGAGAGTGTGCATGTTTTGCCTCCTAGGTCCACCCGTGGTAAACCATCTCGTCAATATGAACCAAGTTTAGATGTTGTACATACCGCCTATATTACATACCGCCAAGCATAATCAACGACCTCATAGGTGGGTCCCACAACATGGCTAGCCCCGCCTATAGCATGCATCCGGTAGGCCGACACCCGAGCTACATTGCCATGGTGGAGGTCGGCCGAATAACCCTTATCAACCAATCCCTGAGGAGCGTCCCAATCTTGAGGTTAGTGGTGTTTCTTCAAACTCTGATATTGGTGATAGTGTGCATGTTTTGCCTCTTAGGTCCACCCGTGGTAAACCACCTCGTCAATATGAACCAAGTTTAGATGTTAAGTCTAAGTATGCCATAGCTAACTTTGTATCCACCCACCGGTTATCCAAATCCCATGCTTCTTTTGTGAATCAAATATCCTCTGTATGTGTTCCCAGTAAAGTGCAGGATGCTCTCAAGGATCCCAAATGGTCTCAAGCAATGAATGAAGAGATGGAGGCATTGGAGAAGAATAATACTTGGGAGTTGGTGCCACCTCCACAAGGAAAGAGAGTTGTTGGATGTAGATGGGTGTACACTATCAAACACAATGCAGATGGTTCAGTGAACAGGTATAAAGCAAGACTTGTTGCAAAGGGATATACTCAAACATATGGCGTGGATTATGAGGAGACCTTTGCACCAGTAGCAAAGATTAATACTGTTCGAGTGTTGATGTCTCTAGCAGCTAATCTAGATTGGCCCTTGCAACAGTTTGATGTGAAGAATGCCTTTTTACATGGAGAGCTATCTGAAGAAGTCTATATGGATCTACCGCCAGGATATGAGGCAAGCACAGGAGGTAGATTTGTGTGTAAGTTAAATAAGTCCTTGTATGGACTCAAACAGTCACCATGAGCTTGGTTTGGAAGATTCTCTCAAGCTATGCGTCGTTTTGGGTACAAGAAGAGCAACTCTGACCATAAATTGTTTCTGAAACGCTGTGAAAGTAAATTAACTGCCTTGATTATTTATGTTGATGATATGATAATTACTGGTGATAATTCAGAGGAGGTTGAAAGATTAAAAGATCTGCTTGCATCAGAGTTTGAGATGAAAGCTCTTGGTTCTCTTAAATATTTTTTGGGGATTGAGGTCGCCAGGGGGAGTTCAGGAATTTTCTTGTGCCAGAGAAAATATGTGCTTGATTTGTTGACAGAGACAGGAATGCTAGGGTGTAGACCTGCTGATACTTCTATTGAGCAGAATCATAAACTGGTTGAGTACCCTAATCAAACTCTTACAGAGAAGGCTCGCTATCAGAGGTTAGTTGGTAGATTAATCTATCTCTCACATACTCGGCCAGACATTGCATATGCAGTTAGTGTTGTGAGTCAATTCATGCATAATCCAAGTGAAACTCATATGGAAGCTGTGATCAGTATTCTGAGGTATTTAAAGTCTGCACCTGGAAAAGGCTTAATGTTTTCAAAGCATAGTCATCTGGATATTAGTGGTTATACGGATGCAGACTGGGCAGGTTGTGTTATGGATAGAAAATCCACTTCTGGTTACTTCGCTTTTGTAGGTGGTAATCTTGTTACTTGGAGAAGTAAGAAACAAAAGGTTGTGGCCAGGTCAAGTGCTGAAGCAGAGTATAGAGGTATGGCTCATGGCGTTTGTGAATTACTTTGGTTGAGAAATTTACTTCGTGATTTGGGATTTAAACCCAAACGAGCCATGAATTTGTATTGTGATAACAAGGCAGCGGTGGATATTGCTCACAACCCAGTTCAACATGACAGAACTAAGCATGTTGAGGTTGATAGACATTTCATTAAAGAGAAGCTCGTTGCTAAGCTTATCTATTTTCCTTTTGTCCACTCAGAAGAACAGTTAGCTGATGTTCTCACAAAAGCAGTATCGAGTAAGGCATTTCATGACTCACTTGACAAGTTGGGCATTCGTGATCTGTATGCGCCAACTTGAGGGGGAGTGTTGGCGTGAGTCATACTTACCTTATTTATGTAGATATTCTGTAATATTCCGTGATATGTAATATCTGTAGTATTATTAGGATTACTACTTACCTTAGGAGTAGTACTTGTCTTATCAGAATTTGTATATAATTTCTTCTTGTAAGGTGAATGAGAAATCTAAGTTATTCAGCCAAAATTATCTCTTGTTTTTCGTTATATTTGACTAGACATGCCTGTGGTGGGGCGCTGGAGACGGATGTCGAACAATGGTTGTGGTTTAAGGTGGCGACAGTGGCGATATAGGTTGGGTCGGTGGGCTTCTCCCTCTCTACTCTTTTGGTTAGACTGTGGACCTGAACTAAGACGTTGGGCTTAGATTGGGCTAATTTTAATTTTATTATTTTTTATTTATAAGACTAAATCTATTATATAGAAACTGAAAAGAAGAATAAACGAACAAAAGAGAGCTTCTATTCATACCTCTATGATTGACATTTGGACCTCTCTTTTTTTCGAAGTTATAGACTTATAGTTGACTTTGTCAACTCATGTCAAATTACCAATAAAAGACACAAAAGAGGAAAAAAAAATCTACTTTTTTTTTTGTCAAAAACCTTTAATTTTCACTGGTATGCAGATTTCGATCCCAACTCCCAAATATTTACCGCACCCTAGAAATGGGTGCCGGAAAAGATTTACTTGATAGGCAAATTATGAACAGAAAAATGTAACAATCAAAGTGAGGAAGAAGAAAAGCCCTGTGATTCTTTGCTTCTTTCTCCTCCTTTTTAGTTTGGTAATGGTGTTGTCTAGTACTGCTTAGCCGCCAACAATATATTTTATCGATATTTGATGAGGACCCTCTTCATGGTCTCCAATTCTGGCATCATATTGTATTGCATATAGGAGTGCCTTGGCCTTCACAACCATATCCACATCATCCCTGAAAATTATACTACCTTGTGGCCTTAAAATCCTATTCATTTCCAAAAGAATGTCTTCCATTTCGCATTTGTCCTTATAAAGAGTGAAAATTGAATCAAAGTGGATGAAGTCATAGGTTCTTGGGAAAGTAGACATTGCCTCACACCAATTTTGATAAGTTCCGATCAATCCACTTGGTATACCTACTATTAGTTAGAATTTGATTCAATGGTGGGGAGTAGATTTATAGTGTTTATAATAAATTCTGGTTTTGCAGAAGCTGCACATTAGCCACCAATATGTATCATGGGCCTACTAGGTGTCTTTGCAGTTTGCAATTTTTAATATTTCAGCATGAGAACCTTTTCTTCCTCTTCACTACTGAACCAATTATTTCCTCTAGTTCATGATCATCAACACCCTGCCGAAGTGGATTTCTTAAGATGACCTCCGAAGGCCATGGAATTCGAGGCTAACCTCCTTCAAAAAAGAACAAAAAGGCTTTTATTGATTTTATTGGAGGATGCGCATTGTGGGAAAGTCATGGAGATGTAAATAGCATATTGAATATTTGTAAAAGTAAGTTGGAGATTTATTAAGTAGAGAGATTAAAATATCAATTATAGAGGTATGAATAAAAACTCTCAAATAAAATGAGTCTCAGTACTTTCACAATGTTGGCATGACATATCTCGAAAGCATGCAATGTATATTGAAAAGCTACTGACTGTTCACATATTTGTAATGATGGTAAGAGTCCTTATATTGGGTAAAAATGATGAATTTCATGTACTTCATGGTCATATTGAAGAAAAAAAATATATATAAGAGCTGATATAGTATAAGCCTAGCTTAATTATAAATTGAGCTATTAGAGGACATTAAAGTAGATGGAACACCCCAACCCAGATTAACAAAAGAAATAATCCAAATTTAGGGTGGATTAAAGAATTTAATCTGAAGACATCAATTCTCCAAAACCCTTTTTAAATTAAAAGAAATTATACCAGCATATAAGGATCTATGATTAGACTAAGTTTCATACCTAAGCTACAAGTTATTTTCTACTGGAGCCAGCGAAATAGTATATATGTTGAAAACTGGCAGGAGCTTTCAAGCCCCGATCCCCCATCATCAAATTTTCTATTAACAGAACTAGGGTTGAGAGAAGTCGGTAATTTTCAAATCAACCAACGCTACCAGTCTAACAATGCTCGGAGAGGCACGACGGAAAGTTTCATTCAGATCCCGTTTCAAGACAAATGGGTAGGCAGTTATCAATCTTCATGTTGTTTCTGGCAGCCTTATCTCCCCTCATGCTTTTATAGACACAAAAATGGACGGGCTAAATTAAATAGTGCTAATATTGAAGGCCCATATCACACTATCACACTGTGTGTATCACTGTATCTATAGATATACATATTTTAGATTTCTTATATTACTTATTTCTTTAAGTGCTTGACAGATTAGTATGTCTAAGATTCAAATTGTTTAGTGCCTGATATATTAATAAATGGATTAGTATGTCTCAGATTTATATTGTTTAATGATCGATGAAGTAGTATGTTTATGAGGTGCTTGATGGATTAGTATGGAATAACATGCCTATAAGATTGATGGATTAATATGGAGTAGTTTTTGGGTTTTTAAAATAAGGAGCTTTTTGGCATAGGCTTTTCAGATTAAGTCCCCGAGAAAAGATTGTCCGGCTATGACATAGGAGAAGCACTCACTATTTTTACAAAATTAATACGTGCATTTCTAAAAAATGCTATTGAGTTCAATAATCTAACTGAGAAGTGATTCAGAGCAACGATGTGCACTTTCATCAACAGGAATGGACGACTGGATAACATCAACTGCACCTTTTGGTTATTACAAAAAATCTTTGACTACATTTATCAAGGGCTGAGATCACTTAACAGGTGTTAGGTCACTTAGACTGCCGGTGCATAAAAGAGCTCTCAAAATTTTGTCCATACCAAAACATACTTCGATTCGGCCATTAGTTTTATCATTTAGTCTTCTATAATCCTCAATACTTTCAAGTGTGGCATATACAATCAACCAGGCTACCACCTCTTATGTTTCCAGTGAAAAATACAACTTGATGGACCGAGCCCCCCTACTGATTTCTAGTTATAAAAGGGAGTCTTTGTTGTCTATTGAATCAATGGAAGGGAAAGTCTTTTAGTTCCATTACAAAACCACATATGTCTTTCTCGAATGTTTACTGGACATATGGCAGATTTTAGATGCGATCAACGAAATATGAATTAGCTCTATCTCAGCAGGTAATTTTCTGAAAGAAAAAAAAAATAATAATTATAATAAAATTCAAGTCCATGTAAAATTGAGCTAGGGTTTTTGAAGAAACGGTAGCCTCCGTCCGACGGTGCGTTCATGGACGCTGTTGTTGGACGAGCTCTATTGCAAGGTGAGAGTGACTCCCTTGATCAGAGTGGTTTTGCTCTTGATCCATGGGATCAGTGTTAGGTGGTAGGTGAGATCGGTGTCGTTGGTCTATTGTGGCTCAATTTTTACAGGTTGAAGTCAAGGGTCGGATGGGTGTTAGTGAACCTGGTTGGTGTCAGTGGTTTGGGTTGGGAGGGAAGACGGAGGAAAAATTTATGGTGGTCATTCGAAACTAGTGTTGGACGGGGATGGTTTGCGTCGGTTACTCTATTTTGGATTGGTGCTGATGGTATAGTTCCAGCATCCAGTTTGAATAGAGTGGCCGGTAAAGCTTGGCTTTGCTATAATTGGGTTGGAGGAGTGCTAGTAGTGTTGACCGTATGCAAGTGGAGGTTCGATGCAATTGGGGGTAATATGAAGCAAGCTGTGAAGATCCGATGCAGGTGGGGCTCCGGTACATGTGGTGGCGACCCGAGGCAGGAGATATGGTAAAATTGGGCTGGGCTTGGCTGGTTGCATATTGGATAGTTTGCTGTGCTTTTTGTGAGTAATAAGTCTCTACATCTGTGATGTAGGGCTAGTTGGGTTTTTTGCCTCTATGTGCACTCAAAGTGTCTTGTCTGCTCTGAAAAGGCGATGAGTTCCTTACTTCGTCAGATTGTTGCTACCTCTTAGTGGCAGAATGAAACAAAATGTCGTTCGATTTATTCCTCGATGGCAGCATAGTTGGGAAACTGTGCTTTTGATAATTATGCTTTGCTGTAATTGAGTTAACTTTCTTTATATTACCGCTATGTCAAAGCAAAAAGAGTAGCCAGTAGATCACTCTTTGTTAATTAATGCTTAGTTGAATGTAGTTATTTGGTAGAGAGTGCTGAAATCATTTCAGGATGTTCTCTAGATGCTTATTATAATTAGTGGTTTAAGCTCAATGTCTCATCTTGTATTCAGCAGTTTCATTAATCAAGGTTTGAAAGGAGCTGCACTGGTCCTTTAGAAAAAAAAAAAATTCATGTAAAATTTGTATGGGTTTAATAGCAACCGCATCAGCCTTTTATTAAAAAGACAAATAAAATTTGTATCGACTTGAAGATAGTCCCACCGTCTATCTCCCAAAAAAAAAATTGTATCAAAAAGGAATTTCTTTCACCACAAAAAAGAATAAATGGTAAACCTCACTGTGGCCCAAAAATAAAAAGAAAACCTAAAACAGTAAAACTCTAAAGCCTCACTGACCCAAGAAGACACGTGTAGCGTCAGATTAGGACTAGGGTTTCTAAGAAAAACAGACGGCCCAGAGTGAATTCTCACCTTATAAAACTCGAGTTTCTTCACAAACCCTAAGTGTTAGTCGAAAACCTCAGCCCCGCTGCTGTAGCTTGTGCGCCGCACCTCATTTCGCAACCATGGGTACCTCTCTCTCCCTCCCTCTTCTCTCCCCTTAGATTCAGTTCTCCAATCTCACAATTTCATTGCTTTCTGCAAAATCTTTTTTTTTTGTTTGAATGCATTTGATTTCTTCTTCACTGTGTTTTCCTTCGAATCAAAACCTTCTAAATCGTTGGGTTTGGACCTACCGGCATGCTCAATGGCTATTCTGCTTATACTCTGTTATAACTCGTGAAATTTGTTTGCTTTTTTTTTTTTTTTTGTAGGAGCTTACAAGTATGTGTCGGAGCTATGGCGGAAGAAGCAATCTGATGTGATGGGGTTCGTCCAGAGGGTTCGCTGCTGGGACTACCGTCAGCATCCTTCGATTGTCCGAGTCACAAGGCCTACCCGCCCTGACAAGGCTCGCCGTCTCGGCTACAAGGCCAAGCAGGTTTACAACGATTTCTTTTTTATAATCCTGTACACGATTGTTTTGCTCAAATAATTTTATTCGAGTTGTGAAGTAGAGATAAATACTGTGAATTGATTTGTTTGTTTGCATATCTCGAACATGATGTGGTTGATATCGGTCTAGATGAACATGCGCTTTCATTGATTCTCATTGTCGAAAGTGTGGTGGCCTTTTGTTATTATTTAGTAGTGTATGTGTTGGGAAAGCGGCATTCTGATGCATGAGGGTTTAGGGTAAAGCGAAATGTTGATCATCGTACCGAGCGAGTACTGTATCTAGTTCTTGCCTCTGTCCCGGTCTGATACACTTGATTTGGTAGGCCTGCATTGTTTCTGTTATCCAGTGCATATGCTGGTTAAGCAGCATTCTGATGATTAAGCATCCTGTCAAGGGTGCTTGTGTTCAGTGATTGAATGCTTACTGAGACCAGCTACACTAAACCAAGCAGTCGATCATGTACCAAGCGGGTTTCCTTTCCCTGGTTCTCGCCTCTGTCCCGATCCGATACAGTCTTATATTTCTGCTTTTACCTGTGATCTTGTTATGTTTTTCCTGTTTCTGTTGTTCCTTTTTTACTTGGTCATTTTGATAGGCATCTAGTTGATGTTCATCTGCTTGACTGTTCTTGTAAAACTTTGTTCCAGGGATATGTTATCTACCGTGTCCGTGTGAGGCGTGGTGGTCGCAAGAGGCCAGTTGCCAAGGGTATCGTGTATGGTAAGCCCACCAACCAGGGAGTTACTCAACTAAAGTTCCAACGCAGCAAGAGGTCTGTCGCTGAGGAGCGTGCTGGGCGTAAGTTGGGTGGCCTTAGGGTTCTCAATTCCTACTGGATCAATGAGGTTTGTTGCAGAACCAAATCTATTCTGTTTTTTATTTTTGTATTTTTGGTTGAGGTGGTGTTGATGTTTTTTCATATAATTCTGCTTACAATTGTACCAACCTGGATGCAGGATTCTACCTACAAGTACTTCGAGGTTATTCTCGTTGATGTTGCTCACACAGTTATCAAGAAAGACCCAAGAATCAACTGGATCGTCAATCCTGTTCACAAGCACAGAGAGCTTCGTGGTCTCACATCTGCTGGGAAGAAATACAGGGGACTGCGTGGAAAGGGCCACAATTACCACAAGAATCGTCCTTCTCGCAGGGCAACCTGGAAGAGAAACAACACCCTCTCCCTTCGTCGCTACCGTTGATTTTGGTCCTTCTATTTTAGGTCTTGGTTTTATTTTATTGGTATTTTGAGCAAGACAATATTTTGTTATGAGTTGGGATTTTGCAGTTCCGAAACTTTAATTATGTATGCGAATCACTTGGATCGTGTTCCATTTTAAGGATTTACTATCATCTGTTGGATTATCTTCGAGTGGTTATTGCTTTGGTAGAATAGAAGTGGTATCTTAGCTGATTATAATACAGGGTTTTCAAAACCCCGAGTATAGTGTTTGGGAGGTTAATATAATCGCGGATATCAACTAAAAACATTCAAGCATCTTATACTTAATTACTTGGTCAGAATTCCATAACTTCATAGAAACAGATTTGGATGATGAACTGTTGGTAGTCATTAGAAGCATGTAAATTCTTGAAATTCTGGACTTTAAAAATTGGTATTGGATTCACTTTAATTCTCAAGGAAACAAACAGCAGATTCTAGTGGTTTGATGAGAAGTGTCCTCTGATCCTGATGAGAACATGACAACCAGTTACAAATATACTGAATGGCGTAGTGATGGTATCAATTGCCAATGTTTTTTTTATGACCTCAATTGCCAATGTTAGCGAGATCAGCGTCCGTTAATTGTTCAATCGAAACAAGCTGATGCACCTAAAACTCGCAATGTTGTATCTGATTGAGATTCAAAGGTAACAATGAAATAAGGAAGTGCATGCCAAGGCCACCAGATTCATGACATTTGTTACCTTTGCTATCTCCTGGCACATCTTTCTGCCTACAACTGCACTCATGAACATATATCAGAATGACATTCTAGTTTTCTGTTTATACATATCAAGCACACAAGAAAAGTGCCTGAATTGAAAATCTCCCAGGTTATTACCTCAAGGCTCTCTGGGTTCGTCAGCCTAGCAGTTCTGTATTTTATTTACCAAGGGCATATATTGATTTGCAAGGCACATTTGTCACAGCCTGCCATGAATGTAGCTCTCTTTCAGGTTGTGCAGTGCTTCTCTGATTGAATCCTCATCCTGGCTGGAATATTTCAAACATATGAGACGCTGAGCAACATGGTAAGCCATCTGGAT
>BDJD01001314.1:13402-25929 GCA_002564525.1 Rosa multiflora
TTCGAATTTAATCATGAAATCGGTTTTAATCCTTGTTTCTCACATGTCATTCTTGTATTTTTGTTTTTGTTTATACTTAGTTTTAATTCCTTTTAATTTTCGAAAAACCAAAAACCTAAAACCCCCCTAAATTCGTGAATAGTGTTTATATGTGTAAATATTATACTTTGTTTTATTTTAATTGTTTATATTGTCTTACATTGACAGGTGTACCCTCAATCCCCGGAATAGAACGATCCCTACTTGCTTATACTACTAATGATATTTCTAGGGTTAAATTATATGCTTGCTTTGAGCGTATCAGCTATGGTGAACCTTTACATGAATGACATAGGGGACAAGGTAGAATTTTCAAGTTGTTAACTACTGTTATGTAGTTATATTAGCTCATATAGTCATATATTAGCTCAACCTTATCTTTGTGATGAATGATAGCAATGGTAACAGCTATAAAATGTTCATGATAGTCAGTGGTTTTCAAGTGGAATTTAACAGGAAACATTGCATTTCCATGTTTGTATTACAATATACTCTCTTTTGCAGGCTTCTCAAGTGCAAAGTTGGAAGATCTCAAGACTTTTTAGACAATATCAAAACAATGCGAACCATCCATATGATTTCTTCAGTCTTGCAGCACACCCAATTTGCACCTTTTTGTGGTAGATGAAGTGACTGCAGCAATTATGAACAAAACTACAATAGTAATTGCTAGGCTAGCCTTGTAGTAGGTTAATTGGGGTTTGTATTTTGCCTATTTTGTGAACTGTCAAGGATAATGATTTTAGATATAATACTCCAATATTCAAATTACGTACTATTGTCAAATATGGATTGCATTTTATAGCAACAACTACATATTTTGTTTACATCATACTCATCTAAAGAACATGATGCCTATACATAAAGTTTAAACAAGTTATGACCATAAAAACATATGTCCATTAAGACAAATACATCAGTTTCATAATGAAAATCGATGTCCTATTAACCATAAGAGATCGAATTACTATGTTGGAACCGATGTGCCACAAACTAGTGCACAGCGTGTTTTAGATAGAGATCGATGTCTAGTATAAGTATTGTCATCGATGAAGATTAGAAAACCGATGTGTGAAACAATATCGATCATCGTTTTTAAATGAATAACGATGTTAAAATGCATAGTTGTGCTGAAGGATCTATATTTCTTTAAGCATTAAAGGCAATAAGATGAGAGTTTAACAATATTTAAACATACAATTTGTTATCATTTAAACGTATTTACATCGATTTATAATGATAACCGATGTGTATACTGATACCAGACATCGGTTTCCGGACCTTTCTCATCACCCACTAAGACATCGGTCGGGATTCTTTTTCTCATCGCTTTTTGGATATGTCTGAGGGCATTTTTCTAGTAGTGTAAAAACCACCAAATTAATTCCTAGAAAACACCAACACATATTTACTATTCACGGAGACACTATTCCTAAATTTTTAAAAACATTTTTTTTCATTTATTATTTATTATCTAAGTTAACATGCTACCTAAAAATCTAAGTTAATTTTATTTAATTACACAAACAAGAAAACATAAATATGGGGGGTGGTTTTGAAGATTAAAATCGAAAATTTTCAGAAAATAAACAAAGAACAAAAACGTTTTATTTACAAAGGTGGGAAAAGAAGAATTTTCGAAGAACAATCTTTCAAGAACTAATCAAGAACAATTCATTCATGCAATCTTTAATCTTTTAGTTACCATGGAACGATATCAACCAAGAAACAAAGTTACAAGTGCCCAATGGCCCTTATATGACTTCCCTTTACACAATTGAGTAGAACAAGCGCCTAAACAATATACTTCGAAGACAAGTATCACACAATCAAAGCAACTCATGATCAATCTCATGCATTCGAATCATTAAGAACAAGTGAAAGTTTAGTCAATAAACATGCAAATTCAAGTACTCAAAGCAAGTCTTTTCATTACATGCATAATCTGATCTCGACCTTTGTACAAAGCCTTTACTACCATATTGAACTAGGATCAACAAGCGTTCACCTAATCACTAGCTCCAATTACATGCAATCATCCTAAGTTGCGCACCCAAAGAACAAGAACACATAAAAGTTTTCTATAAAACAAAATCAGATTATCATTCCATGTTTCGGCAACCACAAAGATCAAACACACATAAACAGATCAAGCATTGAAAAGAACATCAAAATTGCATTCAAAAATCAGATTGTCAACTCATGGTTTTGGTTTTACACATAAAAGAATCAAAACAGAAATTACAACTACAAGAACACTAAACCGTGAAGTAGACATATGGAAGGTGGTAAGAAAAACCCTTGATCACGTCCCAAAGACCCAAAGCAGCTCCAAGGTGGTGGCACAAGGTGAAGATCACGGCGTAGATGGAGGATGGCACGGCTAGGAACTTGAAGTAGCGAAAACCTGAAACTCAAGAGCAACCAAGTGAGAAATCAAAATTGTGGAGAAAAAGTGTGACCCCTGAACGTCTAATACATAAGGTATATATAGACGAACGTCCCAAGGCACTCCCAATTCATTTCTACTTGTTTTCTCTTAGTTCGTGTTGATTTAGGACTTCTTTGACACAAAATAGATTTCCGACAGGATTGACCTCAGTGTACTAAAACGCCCATAACTTTCTCTAGAAAATAGATATTTATGAACACTAAAAATATCTGGAAACTATACATCCGTAGCTTTCCAACCATATAAAGGTCATAATTTTCTGAGGTCTCAACGATTTTTCACAGTCCGTTGAAATTGACTGATCTGCACAGGCCGATTTCCGAATCTGTAATGGATTTGACTTTTGAGGCACAAGTTGAGTCCAATTCGGTTTTCCTTTGCATCACATGCCTCTCACATGTCTTCCACGCCTATTCGGAAGTAGAAACATCAAGAACTCCCTAGAACCTTCAAGAATCTCACGGTAATTCCAATCCTTACTCAACAAGAAGTCCAAACTCCATATTGCTTTGTAATTCGAATCTCTTGTTGCTTCCTCTTCCATGTGCACGACATATGACCTTTTTGAGACTTCTAGATGCTTCATGGATGTTCCATAGGCTTTTCCTAGTATGAGTAGAACTCCATATGCTTTGAGACTTCTAGATGCTGCATGGATGTTCCATAGGCTTTTCCTAGTATGAGTAGAACTCCATATGCAAGTAGGTTTCCTAGTTGAATACAAACTTTTTTTCTGCGATTCTTCTACACTCTTCCGGAACCTTCTTGAGTAATCCTTATTCAACAGGGACTCCTTGTCACACTAGGATTCCTTATCTTAGTAGAATTGGGTTTCCTTGTCCAAGTAGAACTTCTAATTTCCGCAACTTAAGAGTTTGAATCCAAGTCAGCTTCTGATTCCTACTCCAACTAGGATTCCTCTTCCTAGTCAAACTGGGAGAACTTCCATTTCTTCATTTCTGCGCCACTTGTGCATTCCTTAGCCATTTTTGGACCTTGAAACTCCATTTTACCTGAAAAACACTAACTTAGTTAAATTGATCAAGATAAAGGAAATAACTTAGCAAAATATAGGGTTTAAACATTATAAACGTCGCATTTTATGCTCCTATCAATAACAGTTACTACCCAGTGGTTTAGGTCCAAAATCAATTCAGTCCCTAGACTTCTACTGAGCTTGTCTCACATTTTCTATGATTTTCTCGGGGCTCTTTGGTTTTCTGTTTTACCCAGGTTAGTGTTGCAGAGGTCGGATCAATATCCATGTCAAAGGCATGCATCCACTTGATTTTCTTGATCTCCTGACATCAGTCATATAGTTTACTTTGTAGTAGTTCTTATGTTGATTAGAGGAGCTTTGAGATGCCATAAGTAAATTGAGGTATATTGAAATTGCATGTAAATATTGGACGAGACACTTTGTTTTATCTATTCATTGATGGTTAGTGAAAGTTGATTTTGTGAGAGATAAGGGGTCATATTTGGGAGTTATTGGAGATTTAGGATATTTAGAAGTATGATGCAGCTAAAAGTAAGCGCGCAATTTAACCCTGAAAATGTCAACGTTAGTATATGGTAAATAGGGATCATTCTAATAGGAAATTGAGGGTATACCTGTCATTGTAAAACAAATAAAGAATTAATATAAGTATAAAGTATTATTTACAAAAATAAAACAAACACAAGGGGGTTTTAGGATTATTAAATTAAAAATTAAATAAATAAAATAAAGAAAATGTAAAAACATATATACACTGATGGAACGCAAGGAATAAAGATCAAAATCACAATCATATGCAAGAAATCCAATCACAATTCCTATAGTTGATTTTCCATGTCATGAGAAAGAAGTTGACCATGTGAAATGTTATAAAGCAAACGATTTCCCATTATTTTACTTTCCTTGAATAATTAATCTAAGTGAAAGCACCTAAATCAATCCTATTGAACATGCAATCATAGTATAGAAAGCTAGCTAATCAAGACACATTCAACGCATTAAGAACAAAGAAAGGATGTCAACCAAAGTGCACAACCTAGTTATGAATAAGTTCACCTACTTGCAATCCTCCTTAATTGATTTCGACTTTTGTCCAAAGCCTTTACTACTTAAATTAGCTCCAATTACATGCATATATCCTAAGTTGGCCACCAAAGAACACATACATATAAAAGTCTTCTGTAATCCAAAATCAATCAATCTCACATAAGCAACATATAAATCAATATAAAAAATCACAATTTTATTTCAAAACATATAAACAGGCTTTAAACTTTGCCCTTAACGCCATGTTAACTAGAATTCATAACTCTATGAATCAAACAATAGAAAACAAAAGAAAGTATGAAATACACCGTGAAAGATGGATGACATGGCCTTGAGACGAAGAACTCGAAGATCCTTGAAAGCAAGCAATCTTCTAGGGACGACACAAGGGTGGATAGCGGATAGGATCTTGATGTATTATATGACTTCTTCTCCTCCTTGGTTGAGAAGCAGAGCTTCTGAAAACTAGAGAATGGAGAGAATTTTTCTAATGTTTATTTTCTGAGGGAGAGAGGTGGTGTCTGTTGGTTGTGGTGGTGTTGTTTGTGTTGTAGTGGTGTTGGTGTTGTTGTCTTGTAGAATTGTCTAGAGAGGAGGCTATATATAGGGGAAGACAAGGCTTCATGAATTTAATTTCCAAAGAATTTTTTGGTTGCACCACACATATTCGACCAATCACGTAGCGCCACGTCAGCTCTGCCATGTCACTCAACCAATCAAAAAGCTCCAAAATCAATCCCTAATATTTTGTTCCTGATTTTCCCATGATTTAATATGATTTTATTCACAATTTTCGACCAAATATCTAGGCATGAACCTAGACAATGTATCTGGATGCATTTTGGATCTTTTTTCCCTTAAATCTCTCCATGGCTTTATCCTTAATGGTCACTCCTTGATTTTCTCTTGATTTTCACATTAAAATTGCAGATTTTATTCTCTAATTTCAGCCAACATATCTTGAGGGAATTAAGGAACGAATCTGGACTTGTTTTGAGCCTTTTCTTGTTGCCCAATCCCATGAAACTCTCCCAAGATTTTCTCAACGTAATCTCTTTGATTTTCACATTATCTCCATCATTTCCCATGCAAAAATCAGATTTAATCTCCCATAATATCTCCCATGTCATCTTCTAGCCATGTGGTCTCCTAATGCCATCAGGTTTCCTAGCCTCATCAGGATTCCTAAGTTGACAGGGATTCCTAGTTGGACCAGGAAAACTCCATTTCTTCATTTCTGCTCATTTCCTTGTCATTTATTCCAAAGTACCTAGAAAATAAAAACTAAATTAAAATTTATTTATTTAAGGAAATAACTAAGTAAAATATGAGGAAATAATTATTAAAACGTCGCATTAAAATGCTCCTATCAAATTCCCCCACACTTAGCTTTTGCTAGTCCCTTAGCAAAATCAAAAATAAGCCACAAACTTAGACTCAACCAAAATTTAAAGAAAGAAAGACTCAAACATTACAACATACAATGACTCTATTGCCTTTCAACATTTTGTCTCAGAAATCTCTTACTTTCTGTAGGTGAAAATGGAGTCTCAAGGTCCAAAAATGGCTAAGGAAGCACAAGTGGCGCAGAAATGGAAAGAAATGAAGAAATGGAAGCTCTCCCAATTTGACTAGGAAAAGGAATCCTAGTTGGAGTAGGAATCAGAAGCTGACTTGGATTCAAATTCTTAAGTCGCGGAAATTAGAAGTCCTACTTGGACAAGGAAACCCAATTCTACTCAGATAAGGAATCTTAGTGTGACAAGGAGTCCCTGTTGGATAAGGATTACTCAAGAAGGTTCCAGAAGAGTGTAGAAGAATCGCATAAAAGAAACGTATTCCACTAGGAAACCTACTTGCATATGGAGTTCTACTCATACTAGGAGACCTGTGGAAGCTAGGAGAAGTCTATGGAACGTCCAAGAAGTATCTAGAAGTCTCAAGAAGATCATATGCCGTGCACATGGAAGAAGAATACACTTTGAATTCGGTTTTGAGATAATTATGGAGTTAGAGTTCAAAGTGGAAAATGATTGAGGAATTGCCGGGATAATGTTGAAGGTTATTGACGTTTCAACTTCAAAATAGGAGTGGAAGACATGTGAGAGGCATGTGATGCAAAGGAAAACCGAATTGGACTCAACTTGTGCTTTTAAAGTCAAATCCATTACAGATTCGGAAATCTGCCTGTGCAGATCAGTCAACTTCAACGGAGTGTCAAAAACTTCTCAGAGCTCAGAAAATTATGATCTTTATATGGTTGGAAAGATACGGATGTCTAGTTTCCAGAGATTTTTACAGTTCGTCAATAGCTATTTTCTAGAGAAAGTTATGGCCGTTTTAGTGGACTAAGGTCAATCCTACCGGAATCTGTTTTGGGAGAAAGAAGTCCTAAATCAACACGAACTAAGAGAAGTCAAGTAGAGAAGGATTGGGAGAGCCTTGGGACGTCCTCCTATAAATACCTTGTGTATTAGACGTTTCAAGGTTAACAATTTTCTCCACAATTTCGTATTCTGACTTGTTCTCTCTAGTTTTCAGGTTTTCGCAATCTTCAAGGAGCAAGGCCGTGACCATCCATCTTCCTAGCCGTGATCAACACTTGTGCGACACCTTGGAGCTGCTTTGGACCTTGGGACGTGATTAAGGGTTGTTCACACCATCATCTTCTCATGTATTTTACGGTTTTGGCTTTCTTGTAGTTAGAATTTCTCGTGAATAGTGTTTTAGGATTTGTAATTGTAATGTTAACTTGTTAGAGTTTGTGTTGTATATGGATTTGGGTAGTTAGAGTTTAATTAGGATTTGTTGTTTGTATTTGTGTTGTATATGGACTTCTAATTTGACTATAACATGGATTCTTTGTAAATTTCGAATTGTTGTCTATATATACTTATTATTTTCGTTTGTTTTGTATATTCTTATCTCTTAAATATTTCTCACATGTAAGCACCCTCAATCCCAACAAACAATTAGGATGACTTGCATGTAATTTGCTAGTAATTAGGGTTGATGATTTGTGAACCTTAATTCGAAATAAGTAGTAAAGGCTTGCTTTGAGTCGAAATCAGATTATGCATGTGATGAATTTGTAAGGGGCCGTGAACTTTAAATGGAATACGTGAAGTCCCTTTGTTAATATTAGCCTAAACCCCTTATTAGTACCTGAAACAGGTCTCTTAAGGTTGAGGGCGGCTTTTATTAACAATTGAACAATGTCTTGCACTTAGTATTTTTTCTTATCTAAGTAAGTATAGCCTTTGTGGAATGGTGTCTAAAAATGGGACAACGTTCATGACGGGTTTTGAATCCAGAAGTGCAATCAAACGAGCCTAAACCACTATGTGGGAGTAGCTTGTGCCAAAATGGGTTCTACCTCTCGTGCTCGTCCTCCCCCACCTGGCCATTTCAGTAAGGTTGCCCAAAGGATTTGAAAAATACTATGTGTATAGGCAAGGACTTCGGCCGCACGTCCAAAACAAAGTTCATGACGTCTCATTGAGTCAATATACTTAGACAATTTTCGAGAATAGTTGGGTTTGGTAAGAAGTTGTGAGTCATAATGGACTAGGTGAAATATTCTCTTGTTAATACTTGTCAAAGTTTTCTTTATCAAGTAGGCACACTTTATTAGCACAGGGTTTCTAGGTTGATTGGATAAGAGAAGTGCTAGCAAAGGGTCTCGTCCCCTGCTAATCAAGTGAGCTGAGCTCCGCCAAAATCGTTCCTCTACTACCTGGCTCTGTGAGAAAAGAGTAACCAAAAGATAAAGGGAAGGGAGACTTGTATTAAAACTAGAATCTTTGGGCCGTATGTCTAAACCTTGATTCACGACTCCTTATTGGAGTTAACTACTTAAAGATTGTAAAAATTGTAAAACCTGTAAAAATATATACATAAAATTTTGTTAGTCTTGTGTATATGCATACATTTGATGTTTTGTTATGTGTATATATTAGAATAAATGGAGGTACAAGTCTAGGCTGAAAGATTTTAAACATTAAGCACTGCATGGGAGGCAACCCATTTCAACCATAGCTGTGGAGGAGCCATCAACGCAGATTTGCTTTCTTGAACTCTTCTTTCTCTTTTATTTTTCGTAAATTTTTTTTATTTGTTTTAGGATTTCTTGCGTTAACTTTTCCTTTATGCTTGATTTATGCTTTGTATGCTATATAATTGTTTATACATTGAGGACAATGCATGATTTTAGTGTGGGGGAAGGGTTTAACGTTTCACTTTGTTTTCAGATAGTTAGTTTTGTGGTCTTAAAAAAAAAAATTAAAATATTTTCGTCACTTTAATAATAATAAAAAAAAATTCGTCACTGTTCACACAAAAAAAAAAAAACTTTTTGTTTTTTGTTTATGTTTGTTTTGTTTTGTGTTTTGAGTCTTAGGATGCCCTTTTAATTGTCTAGGATGAGCTTATATCTCTGAAATTAAGGCTAAAAGAGGATCACAAGATTGAGATAATGTTTGATGATATTCTTTGGTTAATTATGATTTATAAAAAGCAAATGAATGTGTAGAAGATATGGTGTATGCGTAACTTTGGTACAGAATATGAACATGTGGAAGATAAGTTGTGATTCATAATAACCCTTGTGAGAATTTGAGCCATGTGCCCTTTCTTTGTGAGTGATTAATGAAAAAAATGAATTATACTCTTATTTTCTTGGCAATTATTTTGTTGATCTCATTATTCTTTCATCTTGATTGATTACTTGCCATAGATTAAGTTTGATGGACTAGAGAATGCTAGAATTCACTTTTGTGCTTGTTGAAACTTTTATCAATACATGTCCCTGATTCTGGAAAGGATAAAGGCAACTTTAGGATTTTCACCACCATAGCCAAATAAAGCCTGTGTCCCTATTTGTGCCCATCGTGGGACTCCCCTAGTTTAACCATTTTGAGCCTACATTGAACCTTTTCTTTCATCACCCTCAAAATTCCTTAACCCTTAACCCTAGTATAGTTATATCTTTACCCTTTATTCTAAAGCCTTAGTGGAGCATATTTTGAGACTTTGCTTGGAGTTTTGGCGTCAAGGATGATTTTTGAAGACATGAAGAAGTTCAAGTGTTGGGGTAGACTTGTCCATAACTAAAAATTGTATGTATTGCAAAAAAAAAAGAATGAAATCGTAAAAGAAAAAAAATATTACGGCAAAAAGAAAAAAAATGTGAAGTATTGTTTTATGTTTATGGATTTTAGTCCCCTATACTTAGTGGATTTGGAGTTTGCTTTGAAGTGAAGGCCCATTGTTAAAGAAATTTGGTCTTTGTCCTATTCACACTTGTTCAAGAGAAGGTTAGAATGAAGTTTGGGCCCAACATGATGACACTTTGCCCTTTATAAAGCCTTGAAGGATACATGGCATCACTTTTGCTTTGGTGGATTTCGATTGGTCTCTCTACATCAACAAGTGCTCTACTAGGTTTTTAGGATACTTTGTGATTTCCTTATCCCTTCGTTTCTTTTAAACCTTAAACCTTGGCCCCATTACAACTTTAAATTGTAAGACCTCTTTGATCCTTAAGATGGGACAGCCTTTGATCTGTGGAGATGAGTTATGACTGTTGAACTTATGTCTTGGGTTCATCTGTGCAAGTGGTTGATATCTTTCATGAGATCTATGAAAAAGAATATATGTGCTTTCGTTTCTTATACATATGTGATACACTTGTTATCTTTCACATATACTTGAGTGATAAGCTTTTAAGCATGAACCTTGAATCTGAGAGAAGAAAGAGTGATATATACATGTGAGGTTTGAATCATGACTTGTTTGAAATATGTTAAAGAACCCACCACCATTGTTTACCCCCAAGTCTTACATGCTTATATGTGGATTATATTTTGTAATTAGCTCTTGAATATCTTGAAGATGTGATGTTTGGTTAAGTGCTAATCTTGGTGACTTAAAAGTATGAGATTTCTGAGACAATATGTTAAAGGGCTTAGAGGTAATTGTGTTTGTCAACGTCTTGGTCTTTGTTTTTGGTGTTGTTTTTCGTTTGAGTCTTCTTTGTGTTTTATGTTTGTTCGTTTTTGAGTCTTTGTGTCCTTGTGTTTTTCGTCTTCTATAATTAGTTTACTTTCGTAGTTTCTTTGTTTTGTGCCTTAGTCTTTTTGGTTTGTTATGTTGATTTTGCTAAGGGACTAGCGAAAGCTAAGTGTGGGGGAATTTGATAGGAGCATAAATGCCATGTTTATAATGTTTAAACCCTATATTTTGCTAAGTTATTTCCTTTATCTTGATCAATTTAACTTAGTTAGTGTTTTACAGGTGAAAATGGAGTCTCAAGGCCCGAAAACGGCTAAGGAAGCACATGCGGCGCAGAAATGGAAAGAAATGAAGAAATGGAAGTTCTCCCAGTTTGACTAGGAAAAGGAATCCTAGTTGGAGTAGGAATCAGAAGCTAACTTGGATTCAAACTCTTAAGTAGCGGAAATTACAAGTTCTACTTGGACAAGGAAACCCAATTCTACTTAGATAAGGAGTCCCTGTTGGATAAGGATTACTCAAGAAGGTTCCGGAAGAGTGTAGAAGAATCGCAGAAAAGAAGTTTGTATTCAACTAGGAAACCTACTTGCATATGGAGTTCTACTCGTACTAGGAAACCTGTGGAAGCTAGGAGAAGTCTATGGAACGTACAAGAAGCATCTAGAAGTCTCAAGAAGGTCATATGTCGTGCACATGGAAGAGGACGCAACAAGAGATTCGAATCCTAAATCTACGGATGTCTAGTTTCTAGATATTTTTATAGCTCATCAATAGCTATTTTCTAGAGAAAGTTATGGTCGTTTTAGTGGACTGAGGTCAATCCTGCAGGAAATCTGTTTTGTGCCAAAAAAGTCCTAAATCAACACGAACTAAGAGAAACCAAGTAGAAACGAATTGGGAGAGCCTTGGGACGTCCTCCTATAAATACCTTGTGTATTAGACGTTTCAAGGTGAACACTTTTCTCCACAAATTCGATTCTCACTTGTTTGCTCTCTAGTTTCAGGTTTTCACAATCTTCAAGGAGCAAAGCCGTGCCATCACCCTCCACCACCGTGATCTTCACTTGTTACTGTGCTAAGGAGCTGCTTTGGACCTTGGGACATGATTAAGGGTTGTTCATATGCTCTACCATACATTAACTCACGGTTTTGTGTAATTGTTCAATGGATTTTCTGCTTTGGAATTTCTATGTGTAAACCGAATCTTTTGAGTATGCAAATCTGTTTTCAAGTATAATTTTGATCAATGATTGATGTGTTTATGTGTGCTTTGTCTTGATTAATTTCCGAATGCATGGATTGATGATCTGATTTTGTGCTTCATTACATGGAACGTTCTTGTGGTCCGGAACATAGGAAGACTTGCATGTAATTTGCTAGTAATTAGGTTTATGCTTGGTAACCCTAATTCGAATAAATAGTAAAGGCTCGCTTTGAGTCGAAATCAGATTATGCATGTGATGATGAGTTTTGACACGCTTGAATTTGCATGTCTATTGATTCTTTCTTGAACTTAATGATTTGAAAACGGGATTTTTCAACACAGTTGCTTTGAGTGTGTGATATCGAACTTTTCAAAATAAAATTGATTTGGTGCTTTGCTATTTCGAATTGACTTAAGAAAGAAAGTTAAAAGGGGACAATGGTTGCTTTGATCTTTGTGTTCTTGGTTGATAGCTTTCCATGGTAATTAAAAGAAAGATTAAGACTAGGATTTGTTGTTTGTATTTGTGTTGTATATGCATTTCTAATTTGACTATGACTTGTAAAATGTATCCTTTCAGGAGTATGATTTCTAATCTAATTCTAACTTAACTTTTCTTGTAAATTTCGACATGTATGTTTATATATACTTATAATTCTCGTGTGAATTTATATATTCTTTCTTTTAATTTGTTGATAGGAGCATTTTAATGCGACGTTTTAATTGTGTTTCCCTACATTTTTCTGCGCCATTTCCTTTAAAAACCCCTGTTT
>BDJD01001315.1:0-10768 GCA_002564525.1 Rosa multiflora
AATATATCCCAAAATGTTAAAAATGGGAAGATCATGGGTTTAAAGACGCATGATTGTCATGTGTTGCTGCAACGGCTACTCCCAGTTGGAATTTAGCTATTCTTGAGCAAAGATGTTTGTGATCCTATAGTTGAATAATCAAGTTTCTTTGAACATATATGTTCAAAAACATTAAAGGTGGCATATTTAGACCGATTGTAGCGTAACATTATGATTATTTTATGCAATATTGAGCAGATATTCCCACCTGCACACTTCGACATCATGGTCCAATTAGCTATGCGTTTGCTATAAGAAGCAAAAATTGCCGGGCTAGTTTGATAAATATGGATGCTCCTGATTTAAAGGTAATAAAAAATCTTCTTATTTATTTTTATTGATTTATTTGAATAGTATTTTACTATTACATTAATGTTTACTTTGTAGGAAGTTGGGAATTTACAGTATTTGGTAGGTAATAAAGCTCAAGCTGAAGGTTCTATTGTCGAGGGTTATATTGCAAAAGAATCACCAACTTTTTGCTCAATGTATCTAAATGATATTGAGACGGACTTCACTCGACCGGAATAAAATTATGATAGGGTGAAACGAATGCAACGTTGTTTATTTTTGCTCAAAATGTTCTTCCACTTGGTGGCTATAAAATGGTTGGTTGGATAGATAAAGAGATTAAACTTTCTTATTGATATATCTTGGACAATTATGATGAAGTTGAACCCTTTAAAACTGTGGCTGAACTTTGGAGGGGCTCGATAAAACTGCAATAACCAAACAAAAAGATTTGTGCCCTACTCTCTTTCATAGAACTAAAGTCATCAATTATAGAATCAAAATTGAAACTATTAGTAATTACCCTTTCAAATATGATCATACCAAATTGTAAGGAAATACGATAAAATTCTAAATCTAAAATTGATAAATACAAATTTTTCAATGGTTTAAATGCACCTTGAATTCTTTTAAATGAATAATATTGATTAAGAGTTGAGATCTAAGAGAGACTAGTCTTGAAAAGATTTTGATAATCTTTGAAGTAGTTTGAAATTGGACTGAAGCAGACGATGTAGAAGACGACCTTATAGGAGACAATGTCGAAGAAAATTCTCAGAGACCTTTTCCTTTCTACTTTGTATACCTAATAAATATTAATAATAAAAAAGGATGTAGAAGCACTGAAGCAGTATGACTCTTTTCAATAAAATAATGAGATTGGAAAATCCTAGAAGATGTGGGAATATCAAAAGGCAACGCCTAGAAGTCTAGAAAGTAGGAAATTTTATTTTAACAAAGAACAAAACAGCTAAGAAATTCAAAAAGTGATGGTATAATAGATTGGGAGTGATACCTATAGATATATATATATATATATATAAATCTGTTGACTATTATTCTGACTCATGTACTATATATATAGGTTGTTAAGAAACTCAAAAACATAGGGGGGCTAGGAGGCGGCCCCATAAAGATCCGTCACTGCTTTAAAACGTGAGTCGTAAATTTGTATTGATTATCAACTTTATATTTGGCTCATTTATTTGATAACTCTTTTCGTTGTTGTGTATGTAGTCAACATTATGAAATATTGAAAAGAGAGATTCCACTCACGCTAGAAGAGAGACAAAGAAATTAGTTTCCTACATGGTTCAAGACTTATATTAAGAAATTATATAACTAGGGATGAAGTGATGTGACCAAAGAATTATATGCATTTTCATTATCATTTGGACCAAATGATAGTGTTGGTACCTATACAATCTGCAATGCAAATGGTGTTCGATAACATGTCAAATAGCTAGAGTAAACTAGGACAGTGCAGAATAGTGGGATCATGGGATTTAGATTAATGAATATAGTGATTTAGATTGAGGTGAATACATGTCATTTTTTTTAAACATGGTTAAGTTTCAATTGTTGGTATTGATTTTCATTTTTGATATTTATATTTTTATTTGGCTTAGTATTGTAATACTTATTGTATTATTATTATTTTTTACTGTAGGTTATTAGGATGTTGGAACCAAATAAGACATCGGTTAATTACAGGTATGGTAATCCCTTAGTTTGAATAATTTCTCAAGTTTGTTTGTATAAATTTCTAGTATGATTACATATATTGGTCAAGTCTCTTATTTATCAAAATGTTGTTTGATTCACACGCAATTTACGAGTGTTTCTAACCCTAATTACCTTGAAATTAGCGAATACTCAAGCATTATTTTGTTGTATTACTTTGTTTTATTCATTTGTAGGAAATTATGGTCAAGAGAGGAAAAAGACGAAAGAAGTAGCAAATTCGAGCAAAAAATCAACTCCGACTAAATGACGAAAAGTCAACTAGTTGACCATCGGGTCAACCAAGTCAACTTGGCCTAATAACAAGAAGTCTGAGGCCCAAGACCAAAGAAGCACACAAGTGAAGACCCAAGCTCATTTGTATTACATCTTTGTATTCAAATTTCAAATTCAAAATTGATGTAATGACAATAATAATTAGTGGACCACACACCTCACACACATCACACGTGGATGGAGATATTTATTTATGTTCACACTAGGCACACACTCACTTACACTTTTACCCTCCTGTTTTCTTTTTATTTTCCAAAATGTTTTCTAATATTCTAATTCTCTACATTTTTATTAGATTGTTTTAGTCTTTTCATTTTACCCATTTTCTACTTGTTTTTTAGCCCTTGGATCTAGGGATCCAATCTTAACCCTTGAACCCAAAGGGTTATTTAAGTACATTTGCACACACATTTCACAAGCTTAAAACCCATTTTTCTTCACCCTAAGCCTTTTGGCCGAATTTGGGGACTGCTCTCCCTTCTCACCTCTTCTTCTCTTCTTCATCCCCCATTCTTCACATGTAGGCTTGCACAAGGAGGAGGCACACACATCTCCGGTATCTACGCCACCATCTAGGCCTCGTCAACTGGCCTGGCCGGGCCTTGTTACATTTTTAAATAATGGCCGGTCGGGCCGGGCCTTATTGTAAATCAAAGGATCAAAACCCGTCCATATATAGCAGGCCTTGCGGGTTTTATTTATAAATAAATATTTAAAGACACTAATATTTTTTTTTAATCAAGCTTTGAAAATTCATTGGATAATGATCAAATACAACCAAACAGAACAAATCTATATTGTACCAAAAAAAATTCTATATTTATATATAGACACTAATTTATTTATAAATAAATTTTTAAAGACACTAATTTTTTATAAATCTATATTTATATATCATACACTCCAAAAAGCAACCTCTAGCAACTCAAAGAAAATAGGAAATCCGACCGTTAGATGTGATTATTACAAAAAATTATACATGTGGTTAAAAATTTAGTCAATTTCATCATAGTTTCGAACCCGATCGGATTAGTCAATAATAGTCACTTGCATGTTTTCTTGGTTGACTGATAGCGTGATGACTGCAAAACTTGCTTATTTTTTTACATCACGTTTGTAAATATTTCATCGATGGATGTGTGTGGACATAAGATAAAAATTTCAATTTTTAATTACAAATACGTTGGCCTAAACTAATTTGCCTTCTAAAGTTGTATGACTTATACATTGCATTTAAATTGTTGAGGTCCATTCTAAAGCAACCATGAAGTGGAAGATGAATTTGGAGAAACAAACAGCTCGATGGAGAGATTGTAATGTTTTATGATGGTTGTAAAAATTCTAGCCAATTTAGTTCTCGTTTCGAATTCGATCAACTAGGTCAAACTTAGTTACTCTTATAAACCTATATTTATATATCATACACTCCAACGAACAATCTCTATAAATTCAAATAAAATGAAAAAACCGACCGGTGGATGTGATTATTACAATAAATTATGAGTGTAATAAAAAATTTAGCCAATTTCACCATATTTTCGAATCTGATCGAATTGGTCAACCGTTGTCACTTATATGTCTTCTTGGTTGACTGATGACATGACGACCACAAAATGTGCTTATTTTTTTAAATCAAGTATGTAAATGTTCCATCAATGGATGTGCGTGGACATAAGATAAAAATTTCAATTTTAATTACAAATACGTTGCCCTATACCAATTTGCCTCCTAAAGTTGTATGACTTATACATTGCATTTAAATTGTTAAGGTTCATTCTAAAGCAACCATGAAGTGGAAAATGAATTCGGAGAAACCAACCGTTCGATGGATAGATTGTAATGTTTTATGGTGGTTATAAAAAATCCAGCCAATTTAGTTCTCGTTTCGAATTCGATCAACTAGGTCAAACTTAGTTACTCTTATAAACCTATATTTATACATCATACACTCCAAAGAGCAACCTCTATAAATTCAATTAAAATGAAAAAACCGACCGGTGGATATGATTATTACAATAAATTATGAGTGGTAAAAAATTTAGCAAATTTCACCATATTTTCGAATCCGATCGAATTGGTCAACCGTTGTTACTTATATGTCTTCTTGGTTGATTGATGACATGACGACCGCAAAACGTGCTTATTTTTTCACATCAAGTATGTAAATGTTCCATCAATGGATGTGCGTGGACATAAGATAAAAATTTCAATTTTAATTACAAATACGTTGGTCTATACCAATTTGCCTCCTAAAGTTATATGACTTATATATTGCATTTAAATTGTTAAGGTTCATTCTAAAGCAACCATGAAGTGGAAAATGAATTCGGAGAAACCAACCGTTCGATGGAGAGATTGTAATGTTTTATGGTGGTTGTAGAAAATCTAGCCAATTTGGGTCTTGTTTCGAATTCGATCAACTAGGTCAAACTTAGTTACTCTTATAAACCTATATTTATATATCATACACTCCAAAGGGCAACCTTTATCAATTCAAATAAAATGGAAAAACCGACCGTTGGATGAGATTATTATAATAAATTATGAGTGTGGTAAAAAATTTAGCTAATTTCACCATATTTTCGAATCCGATCGACTCGGTCAACCGTATTCATGACATGTAGAATATATATGCACATATTCTATATAGAAGTATGAGAACTTCCAATTTCACCATAAGCCAAATTACAACAAATTCACACTCTCTCACACACACACACACACACACACACATATATAAACACAAACACATATATAAACATGTCTAAAAGTTCTGAATCTTCAATAATGATGATGCGGCACACTGAAGATTTCCAAATATATGTGTTGGGCCTTCTAGACATGAACTTGTAAAAGATGTTGCAGATTCCCGTCCAAGCTGAATTGCCTTCACTTAAATTGCTATAACTCCTAAAAAAGTCGAAATCGCAAACCGTAAAATTTCTCAGAAACTAGACACATGGGGCTTACCGTGCATATAGGGTACAGCTTCTAGTTCCATCCGAGCAGTTCTCAGTAATTCAGCGAAGTTAGGTTCTAGACATGAACTTGTAAAAGATGTTGCAGATTCCCTTCCAAACTGAACTGCCTTCACTTAAATTACCATAACTCTTGCTAGAAAAGTCAGAATCGCAAACTGTAAATTTCCTCAGAAATTAGACACATAGGGCTTTCCGTGAATATAGACTACAGCTCTTAATTCCATCTGAGCAATTCCCAGTAATTCAGAGGAGTTGGGTATTCTGTATAACAGTTTTCTATGTTAGTATCTGAGCAATTCCCAGTAATTCAGCGGAGTTGGGTATTCTGTATAACAGTTTTCTATGTTAGTTAACTCAGCTTAGCTTCTTTTCTTCTTTCTTTCAAACACACCTACAAAGACACTAAACTAACTTAAATAAATCATAAATAAGGAGAAATAAACATATATATCAAGACTCCAAGAGAAAGAGGCATAGAAATATGAGCACATCAACATACATATATATATATATAATATAATATAATAGTTTACAGGCTTTTACGGGCCGGGCAGGATTTTTGCGGGCTTTTTGGCGGGCCTCCATTGGCCCATCGAGGAGGGCTTTTGAGGGCTTTTTGAAGGGCCGGGCCAGTCTTTTGGCTCTCCGGGCCTGCGGGCCTCCATCGGCCCACTTGATCCTCTGGTTTTTTGATGAGGCCTACACCATCCCTACACCATGACTTCATAAAGGTAGCAAGAGAAGCTAGTCATGAAGTTATGGCAATAGCTAGTGACAAGCCTTGCCTTAACTTTCATGGATTTTTCCTCTCTTTCCCTCTTCTTTATCTCTCTTATTTCTTGTTTATGGTGTTGTTTGATGTGTATTGATATATACTTGTGTGCCTCATGGGTTTAGGGTTTTGAAACCGAAGTTTAATTTTGTATGGTTTTGTTGAGGAATTAATAAAATTGATGTTTATTCATATGATTTGTGTACTCTTGCTTTAATTTCTTCACTCTAGATGTATGGTTTAGGTTTTCCCCTCCTTAATCTATATTTGGTGTGTTGGAATTGGAATATTAAATTGGGAAATTTATATTTCAATTTAGATTATGGCATGAGTATGGTGGAATTTGCCCATTGCATATCTCTATTTCCATTTGGATTTCTTAGATTGTGGTTCTCCAATCACCCAATTTTTGAGTATGATTACCCTTGATTGTTGGAATAGTATTCGAAATTGTTGGGTAGGATAATTGTTATCACAAGTACGCTTTTCGACCTTATTATTTGTGGTGATGGTTGCTAGTGTGTTACAATCAATTGTCGAAACCTAAAGCATTTAGTTTTGAGCACTTATGGCCTTAACAAGGCATAAGGTTTGAGACTAGGATAGGGTAGCCAAAACCTAAGTATTCTTTCCTTTTCTTGTTTTTGCTTAAGATTTGACTACTATTTTATGACACTAAATTTAGCTTTCTTTTCGATCTCTTAATGCTAAATGGAAATCCTACAAAACATTTGAAGCATCATTTGAATTAATCATCATAATTCCATATGATTTTAGATTTGTGTGGAGAAACTTGAATTCCATGGTGACCCTTGATGCGATGCATCCCATCCTATCTATCTATCTTATTTTTATGTCATAGTTAGTTAGTTTATTTATCATTTATGAAAATAAAAAAAAACATTGTGACTTTCCCACTACCATTCATTTATAAATCCATGTGAGCGTGAGCATTACAAGCACTTTTGTTTATTTCACGACCCAATCTAGGCCTTGCTTGGTGCAAGGCCGTCTATGTGACTTTGTGTAATGCAAAGTCATGCCTGAATGAGGCTCAGTGCCTTTTTTAGCATTTTTTCTATTTTTGTTTGTTTGTGCAAGTGATTTTCGGTAACCTAGAACCATAGGATTCTTAGCTAGCTCGTAATCCCTGAGGTACGATAAACCGGAACGTAAATACTTCCATCTTTGATGACCGTGTTGATTGTTATGCGATAGGTGAATGAAAAATGTTCAAATCATTGTTGTGATAATAGTATTGTTTGGATTTCATGTACTATTTGAACAAAGAAAAAAAGTAGAGAAGAGTGATGGTGACAGCTACACTTTAAAAAATATTCAAGTTTGCAAGAGGATCTTCCAAAGTTGAGAACTTGATGGAGCTTCATGACAATGAAGGAGGATGAGCACGGCTTCTTGACTTTGGAGATGAAAATCGAAAATATGAAAGCAAGGGAGAGGTTTACGAATTGATTCTGGGATTTGGGTATGTTAAATGACGTCTAATATTGCCATTATATATAGGAAAACGTCACCTTATAATCCTTGTTCAATATTGCTTCAGTTTACCAACTCAAAGTAAGAATAGGTTTTCCTTTGTTTTTTCTGATTCAATATTGCTTCAGTTTACCACCTTATAATCTCTGTTTGCTTCCATCGATACAAATCGATGACACATAACTTGGTATAAACTAAAAGATAAATTGTAATATACCTAATGCTCCACATATCTTTGATTAATGAAATAATTCCATGTCATCCTAATTGTATCATCCTCTCCAATCTATAATCTTTCACAACTCTAGGAAGTCTTTGACGTTAATTTCTTCTAGATTCTTCTCAATCTCACGGCACAAGCAACCCTCAAGAACTCATGTTTCCTTATTTGATAATTATTCTTCTTTTCATGTCATATACAAATTGCCTTTGCACATGACGTTGGAGAAATCTTCTAGAAGCTTCATAAATGTTCTACAGCTCTCCAAGTTCTTACATGTCTCCTAGTATCATCAGGACTCCTTATGTCAATAGGTTTTCTAGTCCAAAAAGGACTTCTTTGCCGTAACTTTTCTTGAATATTCCGGAACCTTCTCGAGCACTCCTTGTTCAATAAGGATTCCTTATGACATTAGGTTTCCTAATCTAATTAGGATTTAGTTTTTTTAGTGAAGTAGGACTTCTAATTCCGCGATTTTAAGAGTTTAAATCCGAGTCAACTTCTAATGAATTCCTTGAGAAATTGTGAAACCCATATTAAATGTCTTGATGTTAACATAGATAACAAAATAAAACATTTGTGCATCACTAGCATGTAAGAAAATGTAGTACAAAAACTATCTAATTTTACAAAAAAATATTACTATATGGCAGGAAAAAAAATAGAATGTCTTTATTATAAAATGGCAACAACATTCTTAATTTTTGTCATATGAGTCATCAATAGCAATGGTAGATTTTGGACGAGATGACGAACCGAAACTGACCCCTCTTTGCAACTCTATTTACATCAACACATGAACCGAAATTTGAGGTATGGAGGAAGAGAAATGAAAATTTTGGGTGTCTAAGATGACGAAAATCATAGCTAGAAGAAAGGGAAGAGAAAAGAATAAGAGAGGAGATGAGAGAAGAAGAAGAAGAACAAGAAAAAGAAGAAGAAGAAGAGGAGAATGTGCGGCAGTGAAAAGAAGACAAAGAAGAAGAAGAGGAGGAGAAAAGAAATGAGAGAATAAGAGAATAAGAGAGGAGATGAGAGAAGAAGAACTGAAGAAGAAGAAGAGGAGGAGAAAAGAAACGTGCGGCAGTGAAAAGAGGAAGAGAGAGAGTAGAGTAAATAGGTTTAGAATTATATAGTTAATAAATAGTCAGAAAACGGGCCTTCGAGCTTTTTTTTTTCTTTTTGATTTCTTAGGACCGGGCCCAGACCGTTTTATATTGCTTTCGGGCCGGGCCTTGCAAAATTGTGAAATTTGTTTCAAAAGTCCGGACCGTTTGGGCCTGTTTCGAGTCTGTCCCGGGCCGGTTTTTTTATTTTCGGGCTAAATGCCCACCCCTAGGTAATAGGGGTCACATGAAGCGGATGTGTTGAAAGTTAAAACAGGACAAAAAGAAACGTAACTACCAAACTGATGGAGATGATGGCATTACGGCTGCTATCTCAGGGGATGTGTTGAAAGTTAAAACAGGACAAAAAGAAACGTAACTGCCAAAATGATGGAGATGATGGCATTACGGCTGCTATCTCGGGGGAGCTTTTTTGGTTTCTATTTTAAGGCTTGTGTGCCATTGATATCTATCACCATCTCTGTTTGCTTCCATCGATACAAATCGATGACACATAACTTGGTATAAACTAAAAGATAAATTGTAATATACCTAATGCCTCTGTTTTTTAATTTTGCTTATGTATTGATCTTACACTGACACAGAAATAGTAAAAATGAATTCTGGATTATGATTTGCGTATGTATTTGGATGCCAGTGGCTATGTGTGAAATGTGTACACATGAAATTGCCAGGAAACAAAGATTTTGTTCTCAATGATGTTACATTAGCTCCAACTGTAGATGATGTACATCATATAACAGGGCTGCCTATTAATGGCCATAAAATATCTGAGGTCATGAAAAAAACGTTCCAGAACTTTGGGCTTAAGAAACTTTGTGAAGAGTTTTTAGGGAAAGTTCCCGATAATTTTGGGAAAAAAGATATTCTTCAGTTCACTTGGCTCAAAGAAAATTTCATGATTGTACCTCATGATGTGGAGCGTGATTCTCCCATATTTGAGCGATACGTACGTGCCTATGTTCTGTACGTGATTGGCTTAACTCTGTTTCCTACATCTTCTCCTTCATCAGTGCATACTAGTTTTTTGGAATGTCTAAGAGTTATTGGTGAAATTAAGGACCTTAATTGGAGTGGTGGAGTGTTAGATTTTATCCATACGTCCCTTGAAAAGTGTAAGAATAAGGGTAAAACTATTGAGGGCAGTACATACACTCTGTTGTTAAGTACTGATATTACTATCGAGTTGCTAATTTTACATCAGCTGCTTTTGCGTTAACAAGATTCATGTGTACTAACATTAAATTTTTATTTTATAGATTTATTTTTTCAAACACATCTCAAAGTGAGCAGGCGTGTTTTGTGAATCTAAGCCAGATATGACACAGACACCAACATTGGTACACTAGATATCATGTGCTGAGAAGACTTTAAATAGTTGTTCAGCAGGCATTAATTAGAAGATGAGAGAACAGTTTACTTCAATTTTGACAACCTTGGAAGTACAAGATGTAAGTTCATATTGATTTAGAATCTTAAATTTGGATTTATTATTACAGTTTATGATTAAATTTATTCTGTTGTAGGTTCATGAATCACCTTGTCAACGTTTTGAAGCACTTGAGGGTATGAGTCAATTTTTTATGAATTACTACTTTTACCCTAGAAGATTATACAGTTACCTCATGGATAGTTAGCCGCATCCACAAATGATTTAAACCCAATCGTTGCTTTAGCTTTACTCACGTAAGCAACATATTGTATGCGGGTCAATTTTTGTGTTTCATGATGTATTTATGTTTTCTCTTACAGGTCCAGACTCTAGACCAAGTTGCAAATATTAGTAGCCATAGAGGGGAGGGTATGAGTAAATTTTTTATGG
>BDJD01001315.1:11983-25296 GCA_002564525.1 Rosa multiflora
ACATACAAAATTTGGAAAAACTTTCTTCATAAAAATTGTAGAGATCCTCGATACGATCTCGTACATATATGGAATGCAAATATCGGAGTTCGTATGAATTAATTATGAATTTTAGAAGAAAGGAGGGGAGAGGAGAGAAAAATAAAAACACAAAAAGAGGAAGGGAGGGGCAAAATAGTCATTTTGGACCAAATTGTGTGAGATTTGAAAGTCTGAGGAGTAACTTGTCGAAATTAGGATAGCAGGGACTGAACTGTCGACGCCCTAAAAGTACAGGGAGTGACCAGTAATTTCCCCATTTTTTATGGATAACTATGTATGTACTATTAGTCAATTTTTGTGTAAGATATGTTTTAATACATCTTCTTTTATGTTTTCTCTACATATGAAGACCAAGATGTAGTTGTTAGTATAACTATGTATGTACTATTCGTCAATTTTTGTGTAAGATATGTTTTAATACATCTTCTTTTATGTTTTCTCTACATATGAAGACCAAGATGTAGTTGTTAGTTGCCGAGGAGGAGACAACATAGAGGATACTGGTTTCAAAGAACCTCATCAAGTGCAAGTTGCAAGTGTTATATATATATATATATATATATAACATTTTTGTTCCTTCTGATACACGTATTATTCTCATCAATTATAAAGGGCTAAATACTGTTTAGTATGCTGTAGTTTGTGCTCAGCATCAATTCAGTCCATTGACTTTCAATTTCATTAAAAACACCCCTGCATTTATCAAATCTCGTCAAATAGATCATTCTGTCATTCCTCCATCAACTGTAGCTGTTTACTTGCCACGTCAGCTCCTGTGGGCCCCATCTCTAAGGCAAAGATGGGTGTTTCGGTCATTTCATTATCCTGATACAAATCATCCCTTCTTCTTCCCCTCGTTTCCCTCATCTGGGTTTTGAGAAACTTCATGTACAAACACTACTAGAATTTTTCTCATATACATCGGCTAGAAACCGATGTAAAAAAAAATGTATACCCATGTGGTAGTGGGTGATGTAAAAGATTGCCAAAAAATAGACATCGGTTAAAAACCGATGTCCCATACAACAATAAACATAGGATTAGATTCCGGAATCGATGTTAAACTGCTATTATGATCACAAATTGGTGTTGTTAAATATTGTTAAACCTTCATATTTATTCATTTAATGCTTAACGAAATATATGTCCAATAGCACTAGTATTCATTTTAACATCGTTACTCATTCTAGAAACGATGTGTAATATTCTTAGACATCGGTATTTTTGAAATTTTCCTGCTGTTTATAAGCTTTACTGGTACTTGCCATATATCACACTATTTAATATTGAATCTACATTGTTTTGTATTACTCGACCGATGTTCATTATTCTGTTAAACATCGTTTCCTTTTACAAAGTGATGTCCATTTTTCTATTAAACATCAGTTTTTGAGGTTGACACCGATGTTCATAGTTATACTAGACATCGTTTTTCATTTAATAAATCGATGTCCATTGCGTTGTTTTACATCATTTCTTATTTAATAACTCGATGTGCACTGAATAAAGAGACATCGATTTTTGTTTCCAATCTGATGTATCTTCTCTTTAATGACATTGTTTTTGTAGTTTAATACTGATTTGAAATAAACGTATATACATCATGTCCTTTACATGAGCATGATGTCCACTAACTTTGTAATTGCTGCTACAATGCATCTATCTAATCCACATTTGACAACATGAAATCCCAAATAATTTGAATATGGGGCATTGCATTAATTTGTATCCAACATCAAAGATGTTAATAGTCCAAAAAATAGGCAAAAAGACCCCAACCTACTTCAAGAGTAGCCTAAAACATACCATTGCAATAAGTATACATGTAGTTTTGTTCACAGTTGGTGCAACAGTACAACTGCTCCCAAATGGTTCACAAAAAATCTAGCTAGCCTTACTCAAAATCACTTTGCTAGTCAGCCTCTATAGCAAAGTCTGAAAAGAGTCGGTCACCTCAATGCGCACCTCGTCAGGTTGGAATGTCTAATTCTAAAGAAAACAAAGCTCAGCTGAAATCAATATTGAAGGATGAATCAAAATAATAACAAAAATTATGCTGAGATATAATTAAGAGATTTGAAAAGCCAATATGGTGTCTCTATGCAACATTTTAACATTCTGAACAGATGATATGCAATGATATAAATTAACTCAGTCAAACTGAAATCATGAATTTAGTAACAGAAAGAAGTATTGCCTAGAAGTTGAGTTGAGAAACTAGATTGGTACCCCTCTGTCCTAATGCCACATGATCCCCGCGCATATACATTTTTGCATTTTTAGGAGAGCAAGCTGCAAGAAATGATTGTAGAAAACATGATTAAGTAGAGCAAAGAAAACACGAGTACTCGATGGTCCTCCCACATCACAAATGTTTTATTCTGATTCACAAAATAACACCACCATCAAAGTATTTGAAAAAATCACAAACCCCCAAAAAGTTCCCACAACAAGGATGTCCCTTTCATCATAACAAATTCATAGTTATAAGACAAACTAATATGCTATAACTAGTGTTTCTACCGCCAAGACGAGATAAACCTGAGCACTAGTTAGTCAAGAACTTTATAAACATTATAGAAACTCAGCTTTGAGAGTGAGTGAGTAAATGACATGCCACATTCCACGTGTTCTTTATCACAAAGATACAACACAACATTTGGTACACAATGATAAACAATATGAAGTGAGAGAGAGAGAGAGAGAGGAAAGCTAAAGAATCATTAATCTTTTTCTTCATCCTATGCATTGCCTATATACTTCATTCATATTCAGCATAAAGTATTCAGGATTCATCGGGCCACTGACTTGCTCCAGCTTGAAAAAAAAAAAAAAAAAACCAATTCAACTTACCATTAAGTAAAACCAAGATACATCAGACCAGCCCCTTTCTTCAATTTTGTTATAGTCCCCCCAATATTTTCGAGTATATGATTTCTTTCATATAGACCACACCAAACCAGTGAATGAAACCTCAATTTCTAATCGTTCCTCCTCTATTGGTGGACGATGTTCCTAGCTTTGCACGGTTATCCACCCATTTAAAAATACTTTAATCTAAGATTTTTACAAAAGCTATTCAAATATCAACACATACGCAAACAATACATAATTAATCACATATCATTCTAGAATCAAATGATCAATTGGAATACTCACAAATTGCAGCCATACTAGTAACATCAGAATTTAGAAACCAAAGTTCCCATGCTTCATGCTTTAATTATTACCCAATTCAGCCTTCACTCAATTGTTCATTTCAAGTTTAACCATTTATATGCAACTTACGTATAATTAAATACTTCTTTCATTCACCAGAACAAAGATAACAGAAACATTTCCTAGCTAGTTGCTAATTCAAAAAGTACATTTCCAATTTCACAGAACAAACTAATATAAAGCAACAAAATTGCAAAAACCATACCTATATGTTCACAACCCTTGCCTTTGAAATTCTCAGATGGTTCCTGCAAAAGCAAGATAAAAAAAAAATTACAAACCAAATCAAACTGATACATTTCATACAGTTGTTCAAATTTTTTTTTTCTATCTAGCTTCCAACTCACATATACCCAAGTGAAAAAGAAAATTCCATGAACTACTGATATTTCAATAGTACCTTTTATCAATAGATCAAAAATTGGAAAAAGCTCTGATACTCAAGATCAAATAAAATCCAACCCTCTCACCTATTCTTAGAGCAGATAATCAATAGAAAAAAACAAAGAAAATAAATTCAGGTTTACGAACTATACCTTAGAAGAATAAATTCAACAACACCAAGCTTCCTTCTATTTTCTGCAAACCCCAATCCGATTTCAAAGAGATTGAGAAGAAAGAATCACAAAAACATTAACTTAGAACAAAAACAAAGGCAAAAAACCGAAAACCCACTCCTAGATCACACACCTTCTTCTTACTGCACACTAATTCCATATTTTCAAAGACGATCGAAGAAGGGATGCACATCTTTTCGGAGCATAGCAGATGCACATCTTCTTGCTAGATGAAGGAAACGAGAGGAGGAAGAAGGGATTTGTATATGGATAATGAAATGACCGAAATACCCATCTTTGCCTTAGAGATGGGACCCACAGGAGCTGACGTGGCATGCCATGTCAGCGAGTTAACAACTGTAGTTGACGGAGGAATGATGGAAGGATCTATTTGATGAGATTTGATAAATGCAAGGGTGTTTTTGATGAAATTGAAAATCGAGGGACTGAATTGATGTTGGGCACAAGCCACAAGGTTAGGAGAAGACTATGATGGATGATTCAAGTTCATCTTGTAAGAATTCTTTACATATTATAGTTTATATACGTTGCAGTTATTAGGATATATATGTTGTTGCAATCCTGATTATAGGCACTGCACTCCTAATCATAGTTCACTCATAAAATATTGTTATATGTGCTCATATTGAGATAGATTTATAGTATTAGATTAGAGTAATTCTAACAATTGGTATCAGAGCAATCTAGCTAGACTTAGAGGAGTTACATGTTAGTGATATTTAAACAAATTACCTTTGAGACAAATTTTGGAAATTATCCTTATAATCTGCAGTTATCTAAATATATATAATGCATGTCTGAAAGACAGTAATTGATACTTTACATATAGGTCTGACTTAATCTTAGTATATATTTCTATTTTTCGTATCATTTTGAAAGGCTAAATGATGAATATGCGTGTTTCAAGTTACTGATATTTGATTCCTTGAGAAATTCATCATGTTGTGTGTTGTCAAAGTGGCCCCATGAATGAACATTCCAAAAGGATCTAATATGCTGATGAAATATTTAGTATGAATCAGTTATATTTTGCATAATAAAGTGCTGTCAAAATTGCCAATATATAGCGATAGACTATTTTCAGTTTTATCAAAATGAGAATATGAAACTTAAAATTAAATTTGAGTATAATTTCCAAAGAAATTTACATCAACCATTTGGTTTCATCATCTTGCATATTTTAGATAAATGAATAATCAGAAATTATTAGAGATGACTACTTCACAAAAAATGTCGAGTTTTGAAAATAGAGGAGGTCTAATTTTCTAAAGATATACATACAATTTTAGTTAAATGACATTCAAATATGAATTTCCTTTGTTTTGGGACATTCAAATTATTCTAGTATTATGATACACTAGGATGTTTTAACTGATCAATTTCCTATGCAACAATGCAATTTTGAATGGGCATAAGTCAGATTGAACTGCTAAATGACTCGAATTTCAAGAAATGAAAAGGAGACATTGAATTGAATCTGGGAATTCTGGATATGATCATGTCTTGAAGGAAGATCCACCAGAAGCATTGCCTGCAACTGCAAGCAAAGAAAACAAAGAGAAATATGAGAAGTGATACAAGCACAATAAGATGGCATTGATTATGCTCAAGAAGAGTATAATTGAGAATGTGAGAGGAGGTATTCCAGATATGATCATTGATTAAGATGGCATTGATTATGATCATGTCTGATAGCTGTTACAAAGAGGTTGTGTTTACTTAGAAGTCTGAAACTTATCAGATATTTTCTAATAAGTTAACTGAACCTATGAGTTTTGAGAAAGAACAAAAGTCTTTTAGACGTGTTTAAGCTAGAAAAAGAAGAGAGAAAAACATCCGCGTGCAAGGATAGAGAAAGGAGAAAATAGGTTAGGCTGCGTTGACCACAATATCAAGTCTGAGATCAGGTGTTTTTGTTTCAATTTCGATCAGGTACATTTACTTAAACGATTGTTGTTCTTTAATTACTTAAAATTAGACTTATCAAGGGTTATTTTGGCGTTGATTTCATAGAATGTGGATCTGGGCTTTTCTCTCTCTCCTCCACCACCTACTTCCGGTCACCACCGCAACTCACATCCACTACCACCGCGCTCATAGGCCTCCGGCGAGTCCACCTCAGCCTCCACGATGTTCGACGGTGTCGAAGGTGAGGTCACGCACCGAAACACAGTGCCTATAGAAATTCTCTCTGAACACCCAGAGTCTTCTCCCTCTTCTCGTGCATCTTCTCCATCGAATGCAAGTCGTCGATGGGTCGGTCCTAACCACTACATTGCCGATGATGCTTGGAGGGAGCCCACGCCAGAGCCAAGGTCACCCAAAATCGATCTAGACGCCCAAATCTTCACTGGGTACTCGTACTCTCTAAATCTCAAATTCTCTCTTCGTGGTCGACAACCCCGCAGTGCCCTCATCTCTCGCGGCGGAAACTCCCCCACGGAGCTCAACCATCTCGGTGATCCAATTCCAGGCACATTCACATCCCGGTACCCATGCTCCATCTCAGCAGCTCCTCTTACCAGCAGCTTTGCTTTTTGGTATCAACTTCTCTCCCTGGCAGCACTTTCCTCTCCCGGCAGCCTCCTCCTCTAACGAAGCCTCACCGCTGACAACAACCAACGGCTAAACCTCTGGTCATACTCGACAAACCTGGCACTTCCTCTAAACGCCACTGGCGCCAACCGCCAGGCAGTGCTCCACCACCACTAGCAAGAGCTTCACTAAAGCTCCGCTCCGCCGAGCACAACCGCTAAGCAAAAGCTCCGCTCCACCAAACTTCACCGCTCAGCTTCACCCCTAGTTTCACCGTTGACCCGAGTTTCTTCTGCTAACCAAGGCTCCGCCCCGCCGGCCTCCGCTGAGCAGCTTCACCGCTAGGCAACACCAGAGCTTCAAGCCTCTGGGCAGAGTTTCAATTTTCCTGACGAAACTCCAATATGCTGGTCACCCAAAAAACTACTTTGGGCACCCATTCAATCGTGCAGTCCCTCCTTCCTGCTGGGTTTTTTTTTTTTACTGGCAGCCTCATGATTTTGATTTCTTGGTGCAGCTCATCACTGCAACATCGATCAACGCCTTAGATGCAGCTCAAACTCTTCTATTATGAAAAAACTAGAAAGCAGATAAGTTCTCTTTTTCGATGCAGAGCAAAAGCATATGCCTATTATAATAGTCTAAATCATAAATATAATATATTCTCATTGCTTGCTGCATGTCCTTGACCAAGCATATATATTATCATTTCTTTCAAAAGTTGGTGACTCACTATGTGCAACACATGTGCACGTCTTAAAACACCGTATGCCTAGCGTGCACATACCAATAGCTTTATGATATACATGCATATGCTTATATATATATATATATATATATATATATATATATATATACAGATATGTACACATATTATAAGCCCATCTGATAGGCATGTCCCCATGAGACCATGACAAATGCATGTCCTATTGTACTCACAGTATGCAACTATGCTTATAAAGCCTATTGCTCATAATATTGCCACACATCAGTACATGGCTATTCTGTTCTACATGTGCAATCATTAATGGCCTTGGCAATTGTCAAAAGCACAATCATTAAACATGTCCACTATGTCCTACATGTGCAACACACACAACCACATAACTATATAAACAAACTTGCCATATGCACATTCAGATTTTTTTTTTTTGATAATTCAAAAGCTGACAAAAGGTTCATACTTATGACCATATAGTTTCTGGACGCTAACTTATAGACACTGGTATAGGCCATTGCATGCTTATATCAAAGTGATTTTTGTCACTAGGGCCATGTACATTTACATATAAATGCTGTCGTCACGTCCATGTTTCAAGTGGCATTGCACATATATAATGAGAGTTTGTATGTTCCCCACAAATTCGACATTCAAAATACCGATATATGCATGTTATTTGTCATCAAACACTGCATTTTCTTCTACACTTTGCTTACAATTTTATCAAAATACATATGCAAATTAGTGATGTTGATTTTACAAATACACATATTAATCATCTATTTTGTTTCAAGGAAATTCAACTATTTCTACCAAGCATTCAACTATTTGCAAATGATACCTCAACTATGAGCTGACAGACATTATCAGAATACTTTATCCACCACAAGCAATGGACCGTCATACTCGGCCAACTCTACTCTTGGCACCCACTTTGCTTGCAATTGCCTGAAAATCGAGAGCACAGCAACTAAAACAAAGCTAAGCAATCTCAGCTTCCTAGTGTTAATTATACCATGATGCTAACCTCCTCATTCTGCATATATATACGCGTATTGACAACTTACAGGCATGCAACATATGTATTAACATGCACATTTTTACATTAACATGTGTACTTTGCCAATCTCCCATATTCCAATCTCCCATATTTATGGTCAAGTCATCACCGGTATCATATATTTCTTTTAAATTATCACCACAACACATTTCAAAGGCCTATCATACGCCATCTCCCATACTTTGTCAGTTTTTCGCAAGGGCAGGGTTTAGCTTATAATTAATATAGTGGCCAGTGGATACATAGGTCAAGCACAACTCATAGCATGATCACACCAACCTACTGGATTTGTTGCAAATGTCACTAGAACGCATGGGCCATTGCTCATCTTCTTGCATCATGATTAATGTCTTGAGCTGTGTCATATATATACAATTATATGCATTGTGTATTCACAATTTCTTACCGTATCAATAGTTGGACTCATGCCATCACGCATATTGTCTTAGCAATTAAGCATGTGTATCTCCTTACTCTTCCATCAAGAAGGGGAAAATTTTGAAGTGTGGAGGTAGCTAGGCTCTCACGCCTACAAGTACATTAGTCTTGCTCAGACTCAGCACATAGCCAAGTAACTTGGCTACACAGATACATTATTTTCAATATGATATGCTATGCTCTCCCGATGCGTGCAAAATAATATGGCTACATATCAAGGGTGGCATATTTTTTACAAAACTAGTCATTTGTACATATTCACATAAGCCCTTTGTCCAGGTTCAAGGCAAAGGAGCAGTTTACAATTCATATATACCAAGCAATATGTTTACATGCAAACAGGTTATGCTCATAATTACTATTGGCTACATAATTTCTCGTTGACACCTACTGTTCGCATGCACCTCAAAGTCGCTTCAGTGCGATGTACGCATGCACATGAGCCTATACCTTTTTGAATGCTTAATTCATGCCTTAGCTTTATCGAGTGATACCACATACACTCACAATTATTTTACGCTATTAACAAAGAAAGTGAAGGGCACACCCAAATTCCACATGCCACCATGCTTAAAAATATTTTTGCTCGCCCAATTGGGTTTTGGCTTAATTCTCTCTCACTTAGCACACATATAGCTGCTTGGTACACGTTCTATTATCAATATACATGATGTTCTATAGGCTGAAGTTCATTGCTGCATTAATTGTCAAATAGTTGTTTCACATACAAACTAACTCCCTTGCCAATCGTTTGCTACCTCCAAACCTTCATACCTACATTTAAGCAATAGCTTTGCTTTACATTTAAGCATTAATTCCAAACCCCAAATAGCTTTGCTGTGAGTACTTTTTACCCTTTATAAATTGATGATTACATGCTCAATCACACAAATGTCATATAATCACACAGAGCATCAGCTAGAAAACTACAATCTGTAGATAAGTTTTTCTTTTCTACTTACTTCCACCGCCTTATACATGCCTCCACAATCATGTCTCTCAATTATATATATACACATATAGCTATAAACACTCGCTGCCTCTTTACACATATCATGTGGGAGGAAACTCGTACCCTTAAAATTTTATGCACAAATCAAATTTCATTGCTACTGGATAGCTATTGACCACATGTGTGTTTTTCTATTAATGTGTTCGCTACATTATTCACCATCAAGTTCTCAAAGCTAAAAGCACCGTCAATGACGCCCTTTTGTCTTGTTTTAAAAACTAACTTGTATAGCTATTGCTGCATGTACATATCAGATAATAGCTCGTGAACCCATGCCATAGTTGTTATTGAGCATGCCTCCCATCTATGCAATTATGAATCCAAAGCATATCTCAGTTTTGGCTTCACACTTCTGTTAATGTCACGAAGTCATAATTATATTATACCTCAGCACATTTACATGACATCTCAATAACATATATTTGCTTGAATAAGTTACTAATCACTTATTTATTTCTCGGAGGTACGACAGGTCAACATGCATCAATCTGTTTTCTTCTTGCTACTGCCATGTGCTTGCACAGCAGCTCGTTCTGCTCCTGTTACTAAACGAATGACTGCTATTAACTAGCTAAAGATTCGTCATACATGCCATAAGTACTCTTCTTAGCATGCAGAAACTTGGCACGAAACGATTAATGCATGCAAACAATGCTCAATCAAGCAGCAACCAATACTCAATTAAGCCAAAACCATTAGAGCAAGCAATCAATGCTCAGTCAAGCCAATTCCAAGCAAAAGGCAGTATTCATCATCACACTCTAAAACAACCAGTATATCATGATAATATGCTTTGACACTTGGGGGCTATGCGATTAAGGCGATCAGTTGCCGCGGTGATCATCGCAATCAGTGAGATCCACACCTACATTGAAGCTACTTACTTGTCAATTCGAATTTGCACGCCTCAGTCATGCACATAATTGAATCATGCTTTATGAATCCAATGGAAGTCATAAATATGTTCATAATTCATATACAATCCTAAAGAAGAATCTAATGGAAGCCATAAATATGAGCAATCTGTTCAAAATTCAGTGATGCAACAAGCAATTACTCAAAGTTCAAAGCCGCACTTGCCATGAGTACTCAGCTTACCTCCTGAAGCTCATGCACATGCACTCTCTCGCTTAATCATTCAATATATTTAAGAGAACACTTATCACACTTTCATGCATATTACTAATTTATATGCTAAAGTAAGCTAATGCATACTCCGAGCCGCGCCAAGCTAAACACAATGCCAAGCGAATTCACGACCAAAAGAGACATGCCTAGTCTTATTCAAGCTCACGCCAAGCACTTGCTAATCAACCATGCTGAGTATCTCTTTGTCAAGGTCGTGCATCTACCATAGATCGTATGAGTCATGCCAAGTCTATTCTCCTAAGCATGTACATTTCAAAGTCCATGCAATGTCCTTTGGTCCGCTAAATTATTAAGGCAACATTAAGCTAAACACAATGCCAAGCGAATTCACGACCAAAAGAGACATACCTAGTCTTATTCGAGCTCACGCCAAGCACTTACTAATCAACCATGCCTAGCATCTCTTTGTCAAGGTCGTGCATCTATCATAGATCGTAGGATTAAATGCTGTTTAGTCCTTGATCTTTTGACCTAAAAACACTTCAGTCCCTGACCTTCTAATTTCACACGTTTAGTCCTTGTACTCTCAAATTTTGGACCAATAGGTCCATTCCATTACTTTTTCGACTGAGACTCTGTTAAATTGCTGATGTGGCAATCCTTCCACGCCAAAATGTCTATAATACCCTCACTTCATTTTTTTCTTTTTTTAATTTATTCTTTTCTCTCTGTTTTTTTTTTCTTTTCTTTTTGTTTATCTGTTCTTCCTCAGCTCCCCGAAATCTCCTCCGAAGTTCGACAACTTCAACCTCAAATCCAACATCTCCCCCTAATCTACATTGAGCTCCGCCTCATCACTTGCTACCCTCCCTCCTCCGCCTCAAAAGTCAAAACCTAAGCTTTATTAAACAAATTTTTATCATAACACCCAAAAAGAAACAATAAGACCAAACCCAAGCCGAAAAAAAGGGAGAAAAATTCTTCAATTCGCAGCAAACCACCATAACATAATACAGATGCAAACATCAAATAGGTACTCAAAAAAATTGTTGTGCTCTCCGTCTTGTAGCATTCAAATTCAAGCTATCCAATGGATGAACATCAGAGATTGAACTTAGGCCATGTTGGAAACAACTTGTATGCATGTTCAAGTTTTTTCCTGATATCAGTAGTCTTGTAACATGTCAATTATCCAAAGAAAACAGAATGACATCATACCAGACGTAATCTAATGGAAGCCCACCAGTTTGGATCAAGAAAAAGCCAACCCATCTCACCTCGAGAAACGCAACGACCTCCTTCACTATTAGGGTTACCATTTCCGGTAAGACTGCAAACTCCAGAAGTATGGTCTGGAGTGCGAGGGGATCTCTGCATGAAGCTCCACCTCCACCGCCTCCATCCCCACCTTCGACCACTTTGCCTCACCCTTTCTGACGCCGACCTCGCCTACCAATACCCACCCAAATAAATTTCGAAGCTAAAGACGAAGAAGAATTGAATCACCAGGGGCTCAGTTTTCAATCCGCGCCGTTGATCTGACCCATTTGTTTGATTCCAATTCCAAATTGGAATTACGACGAGTCAGTTATAGGGTCGGCGAAGACCTCTCTACTGACGGAGGCTATGGTGTTTTGGGCTCCCGAATGCTTTTCGCCAGTAGCTTCAAACACAGCTTTATTTGGATTTGGTTCAGAAATTTCTGGGTTTTGATGGTTGGGAGGTGGTGGTCGGGAGAGAGAAGAGGTTGGGGGAATGGGTGGTTTTGGAGAGAGGTAAGTAGAAAATAAAAAATTAATTTAGAAAAAACACAGAAAAAAATAAATTAAGAAAAAATAAAAGTTAAGGGTATAATGGACTTTTTAATGCGAAAAAATTGCCACGTCAGCAACTTAACGGAGTTTTTAGACGGAGGTAACGGAATGGACCTATTGGTCTAAAATTTGAGAGTACAAGGACTAAACATGTGAAATTAAAAGGCCAATGACTGAAGTGTTTTTAGGTCAAAAGCTCAAGGATTAAACAGAATTTAATCCTAGATCGTATGAGTCATGCCAAGCCTATTCTCCTAAGCATATACATTTCAAAGCCCACGCACTCTCCTTTGGTCCGCTAAATGATTAAGGCAACATTAAGCTAAAACTATCAATGCACATGCCTAAGCATAGTTGCCACAAGCTCAAGCAAATTTAAGTCAAGCATCAAACAAACTCTCATTCTACACATAATCAAGCATGTAGAAGCCAAGCAAATAAAATAGAACTTTTCACACACCATGCGAAGCAAACCATCATGCATATCTATGAGCCAAATGCAAATAAATACTTTTATGCTCTCTATTTTCATTCTACACATCCTACTTTACTCTAACCACGTATCATATTTCACACATTTAAGTATTTTATTTTAACTTTCTTTTCATTTGCCAATTATTTTGCAAATACTCTTGTTGTTATGCTCTTCGTCATCTTTGAAGTCAAAAATCATTTCTACTCTTCGCATTTTTAGCTTATTATTTCCATTTGCCAAATTACTCATTCATCTACTCATACTCATGTTCTTCATTTTCGAAAGAACAACTTATTTTCTAAATCTCATGATTATCCTCGCTTGCTCATT